>CAUPSL010000005.1:303917-499474 GCA_963514005.1 Raja brachyura
CTTTAAGAGTCCTATCTAGCTCTCTCTTGAAGGCATTCAGAGAACTGGCCTCCACCGCCCTCTGAGGCAGAGAATTCCACAGACTCACCACTCTCTGGGTGAAAACGTTTTTCCATATCTCCATTCTAAATGGCCGACCCCTTATTCTTAAACTGTGGCCCCCGGTTCTGGACTCCGTGCTGTTACACACACACATATATATGTACATACATACATACATACATACATACATACATACATACATATATGATGCGCCTGCACATGCAGCAAGTCAGCGTCTCATTGTTCCGGTTCATGTCTGGTGGCAATGACAGATAAATATTCCTGACTGCCTCTCCCTGCCCCTCTCCCAGCCCCTCTCCTGACTGCCTCTCCCTGCCCCTCTACCTGCCCTTCTCCTGACTGCCTCTCCCTGCCCCTCTCCTGACTGCCTCTCCATGCCCCTCTCCCTGCCCCTCTCCTGACTGCCTCTCCCTGCCCCTCTCCCTGCCCCTCTCCTGACTGCCTCTCCCTGCCCCTCTCCCAGCCCCTCTCCTGACTGCCTCTCCCTGCCCCTCTCCCAGCCCCTCTCCTGACTGCCTCTCCCTGCCCCTCTCCTGACTGCCTCTCCCTGCCCCTCTCCTGACTGCCTCTCCCAGCCCCTCTCCCTGCCCCTCTCCTGACTGCCTCTCCCTGCCCCTCTCCCAGCCCCTCTCCTGACTGCCTCTCCCTGCCCCTCTCCTGACTGCCTCTCCCTGCCCCTCTCCTGACTGCCTCTCCCAGCCCCTCTCCCAGCCTCTCTCCTGACTGCCTCTCCCTGCACCTCTCCTGATTGCCTCTCCCAGCCCCTCTCCCTGCCCCTCTCCCTGCCCCTCTCCTGACTGCCTCTCCCTGCCCCTCTCCCTGCACCTCTCCTGACTGCCTCTCCCTGCCCCTCTCCCTGCCCCTCTCCTGACTGCCTCTCCCAGCCCCTCTCCCTGCCCCTCTCCCTGCCCCTCTCCTGACTGCCTCTCCCTGCCCCTCTCCCTGCCCCTCTCCTGACTGCCTCTCCCTGCCCCTCTCCCCACCCTACCCACACCAGCATTGTACCAGAACTAACACACTGCCAGTAAAGCCTGGTCAAACACAGTCCAAGGGTCTCCAATTAGGTAGATGGGTGGTCAGGACCGCTCTCTAGTTGGTGAGAGGACGGCTCAGATGCCCGATAGCAGCTGGGGAGAATCTGTGCCCATGGGAGAGGGGAGAAGAGGGGTGGGGGATTGAGGAGGCTGAGGAACAACTTAACAGAGGTGAGGCAGGAACCTTCACTAGTGGAAGAGTCTAGGACCAGAGGGCACAGCCTCAGAATTAAAGAATATTCCTTTAGGAAGGAGATGAGGAGGAATTTCTTAAGTGAGAGGGTGGTGAATCTGTGCAACTCATTGACCGGCCGTGGTGGAGGGCAATGGATATTTTTAAGGCAGAGATAGATAGATTCTTGATTAGTCCTGGTGTTGGGTTATGGGGAGAAGGCAGGAGAATATGGTCATAAGTGATAGGAGTAGCATTAAGACATTCGGCCCATCGAGTCTACTCCACCATTCAATCATGGCTGATCTATCACTCCCTCCTAACCCCATTCTTCTGCCTTCTCCCCATAACTTCTGACACCTGAAGAAGGGTCTTGACCCAAAACATCACCCATTCCTTCTCTCCAGAGATGCTGCCTGACCCGCTGAGTAACTCCAGCACTCTGAGTCTATCTTCAATGTAAACCAGTATTGCAGTTCCTTCCTACACAGGTTTAAGATCCACCTGGATGAGTGTTTGGATTACAGAGCGGATTGCAGACAACGCCAGTAAATGGATTGAGTGTAGATGGGATTTCATGGCAAGCAGGGGCTTGGTGGGCCGAAGGGCCTGCTCACTCTGCCATGACTCAAGAGGACGAGACACTGATCAGAATTTAGGACTGAGATGAGGAAAGATAATTTCAGCCAGAGAGTTGTGAATCTGTGGAATTCTCTGCTACAGAAGGCAGTGGAGGCCAATTCACTGGATGTTTTCAAGAGAGCGTTACATTTAGCTCTTGGGGCTAATGGAATCAAGGGATATGGGGAGAAAGCAGGAACGGGGTACTGATTTTGAATGATCAGCCATGCGGCTCGAAGGGCCGAATGGCCTGCTCCTGCACCTATTTTCTATCTTTGGTTTCCTCCCACACACAAAGACATACAGGTTTGTAGGTTAATTGGCTCGGTAAAACTGTAAAAATTGTCCCTAGTGTGTGTGGGAGAGTGTTAGTGTGCGGGGATCGCTAGTCGGTGCGGTCTCGGTCAGCCGGAGGGCCTGTTTCCGCGCTGTATCTCTAAATTAAACTAAATTAAACTGGTGAAAGGCTGGGAAAAGCCTTTGACAGCCTGCAGACTTTGACATTATCGTTAAATGTAACAATCAACATTACCTCTTGTTCCCTGAATTCTAATGACCTGTGGATAGCTGTTTGTCACAAAGTCCTTGCAAATGTAAACACATTCTGTTCAAGAAATACTCAGTCACCGAGCGGTCATCAACATTGTGGCTTGGAATAACGGAGGCAGCATATGGCCAAATGGAGGAAGCAAGCAGCACACACCAGATTATCCCCCCCCCCCCCTCACTCCACCAGCCCAGTAACATACACAGGCTCGTTACAGCCTGGCTGTGTCAGTGTATCAGTGAGGGTGTGTCAGTGAGGGGTGAGGGGTGTGTCAGTGAGGGGTGTGTCAGTGAGGGGTGTGTCAGTGAGGGGTGTGTCAGTGAGGGTGTGTCAGTGAGGGGTGTGTCAGTGAGGGTGTGTCAGTGAGGAGTGTGTCAGTGAGGGGTGTGTCAGTGAGGAGTGTGTCAGTGAGGGTGTGTCAGTGAGGGGTGTGTCAGTGAGGAGTGTGTCAGTGAGGGTGTGTCAGTGAGGGGTGAGGGGTATGTCAGTGAGGGTGTGTCAGTGAGGGGTGTGTCAGTGAGGAGTGTGTCAGTGAGGGGTGTGTCAGTGAGGGGTGTGTCAGTGAGGAGTGTGTCAGTGAGGGGTGTGTCAGTGAGGGGTGTGTCAGTGAGGGGTGTGTCAGTGAGGGTGTGTCAGTGAGGGTGTGTCAGTGAGGGGTGTGTCAGTGAGGAGTGTGTCAGTGAGGGGTGTGTCAGTGAGGGGTGTGTCAGTGAGGAGTGTGTCAGTGAGGGGTGTGTCAGTGAGGGGTGTGTCAGTGAGGGGTGTGTCAGTGAGGGTGTGTCAGTGAGGGTGTGTCAGTGAGGGGTGTGTCAGTGAGGAGTGTGTCAGTGAGGGGTGTGTCAGTGAAGGTGTGTCAGTGAGGAGTGTGTCAGTGAGGGGTGTGTCAGTGAGGGGTGTGTCAGTGAAGGTGTGTCAGTGAGGGGTGTGTCAGTGAGGGGTGTGTCAGTGAGGAGTGTGTCAGTGAAGGTGTGTCAGTGAGGAGTGTGTCAGTGAGGGGTGTGTCAGTGTGCCAGTGAGGGTGTGTCAGTGAGGGTGTGTCAGTGAGGGTGTGTCAGTGAGGGTGTGTCAGTGAGGAGTGTGTCAGTGAGGGTGTGTCAGTGAGGGGTGAGGAGTGTGTCAGTGAGGGTGTGTCAGTGAGGGTGTGTCAGTGAGGAGTGTGTCAGTGTGTCAGTGAGGGTGTGTCAGTGAGGAGTGTGTCAGTGTGTCAGTGAGGGGTGTGTCAGTGAGGGGTGTGTCAGTGAGGGTGTGTCAGTGAGGGTGTGTCAGTGAGGAGTGTGTCAGTGTGTCAGTGAGGGTGTGTCAGTGAGGAGTGTGTCAGTGTGTCAGTGAGGGGTGTGTCAGTGAGGAGTGTGTCAGTGAGGGGTGTGTCAGTGAGGGTGTGTCAGTGAGGAGTGTGTCAGTGTGTCAGTGAGGGTGTGTCAGTGAGGAGTGTGTCAGTGTGTCAGTGAGGGGTGTGTCAGTGAGGAGTGTGTCAGTGAGGGGTGTGTCAGTGAGGGTGTGTCAGTGAGGAGTGTGTCAGTGTGTCAGTGAGGAGTGTGTCAGTGAGGGGTGTGTCAGTGAGGGTGTGTCAGTGAGGAGTGTGTCAGTGTGTCAGTGAGGGGTGTGTCAGTGAGGGTGTGTCAGTGAAGGTGTGTCAGTGAGGGTGTGTCAATGAGGGTGTGTCAGTGAGGAGTGTGTCAGTGAGGGTGTGTCAGTGTGTCAGTGAGGGGTGTGTCAGTGAGGGTGTGTCAGCCAGGGGTGTGTCAGTGAGGGGTGTGTCAGTGAGGGGTGTGTCAGTGAGGGGTGTGTCAGTGAAGGTGTGTCAGTGAGGAGTGTGTCAGTGAGGGGTGTGTCAGTGAGGGTGTGTCAGCCAGAGGTGTGTCAGTGAGGGGTGTGTCAGTCAGGGGTATGTCAGTGAGGGTGTGTCAGTCAGGGGTATGTCAGTGAGGGTGTGTCAGTGAGGGTGTGTCAGTGAGGGTGTGTCAGTGAGGGTGTGTCAGTGAGGGGTGTGTCAGTGAGGGGTGTGTCAATGAGGGGTGTTGCAGTGAGGGTGTGTCAGTCAGGGGTATGTCAGTGAGGGTGTGTCAGTGAGGGTGTGCCAGTGAGGGTGTGTCAGTCAGGGGTGTGTCAGTGAGGGGTGTGTCAGTCAGGGATATGTCAGTGAGGGTGTGTCAGTCAGGGGTATGTCAGTGAGGGTGTGTCAGTGAGGGTGTGCCAGTGAGGGGTGTGTCAGTGAGGGGTGTATTACTGCAGGATGTGGGGTGCATCAATGTTGATGTCAGTGTGCAGAGGACCAGATGAAAGGGCTCGCCCGCCTGCCTGCCTGCCTGCCTGTTGCAATGACTGGGATGGGATTCAGTAAACCCATTTGCGAGTATATGGGTCAGGAGGATAATGCCTTCAGGGTATCTGCAGGGATCATTCTGCATCAGCATCCGTGAGTCCCATCAGCTGTACACAGGAGCAGAAGTGGCCTGATTATAAAACCTCAACACAAGCTTGACGATCATCTGGCCGTCTAGATGTTTTAGAATAAAACTCATTCAGTACAGAATGACTCACTGAACCAATTCATCCTCCACGTGTAGAGGGAGCCAGTACTTGTAATAATGCAGGCCAATCCCGCTTACATGTTCACAAGCTCATATGTGATAGCAGCAGAATTAGGCCATTCAGCCCATCTAATCTACTCCGCCATTTAATCACGGCTGATCTATCGCTCCCTCCTAACCCCATTCTCTTGCCTTCTCCCCACAACCCCTGACACCCATACTAATCAAGAATCTATCTATCTCTGCCTTAAAAATATCCACTGACTTGGCCTCCACAGCCATCTGTGGCAATGAGTTCCACAGATTCACCGCTCTCTGACTAAAGAAATTCCTCCCCATCTCCTTCCTACAGGTGCATCCTTTAATTCTGAGGCTGTGCCCACTGGTCCAAGACTCTCCCACTCGTGGAAACATCCTGTCCACGCCCACTCTATGCAGGGGTCTGACGTTGGACAATCCATCCAACTGGCCATCTGATGGTGGTAAGAGGCGTTTGTGATCAGTGCCTCAGTGGTAAACAACTCCTGAAGACAAACACAGTACTTGATGTGAACAGCTTGCCTTGTGGCAGTCAAAGCTCAATAATCAGGTTGTTGACAATTACAGCAATCAAACACTATCTATTAGTTGACAACAGATTCAGGCAGAAGGTACGGTAAACGCCTGCTGTGGGAATGCTTAGTAACTGGAGGTTCAAAGGCACAACTTCCTCCCAAACACACTATAAGCTCACCATATGCCAGCTCTCAAATTACTCACATAACGCAGCCCAAAATATCCCTGCCTTTAAATCTGTCTAATCAGTATTGGAATGAATCACCGGTGATCAAGTGGAGGAGCCTGGTTTCACAGTTAAGTGATGGTGCTCTGTCGGTTCTGTGGAGCTCCTGTTGAGTTTCATTGTCTGGAACACGTTTTCACCTAGCCCACACCTAACAATAGCTTCTTTCCTTTATCATTTACTTTTTTGCATATCTTTCTTTCATTTGTTCTATATCTCTCTACATCACTGTCAATAATTACTCACGTAATGCAGAGAATGCAGAGGGAGCGCTGTATGTATGTATCCATGTATGCATTGTTGATCTCTGTACCACTGCTTGGAGCACGTTAGTACCTGCCCCAATGTAAAGCACTTTGGTCAACAAGAGTTGTTTTTATAGAAATAAAATGGACTTGAATCATCTCTTGTTTCCCACTCCCCTGACTTAGTGTGAAGAAGGGTCACCATCCCTTCTCTCCAGAGATGCTGCCTGTCCCGCTGAGCTACTCCAACAGTTTGTGTCTACCTTGGGGTCCGTACACACTTCATCCCGGCACCAGGGCAGGCCCACCCTGAGCTTCAGCTCCTCCCTTTCATTCCCATCTCTAAACTTGCAACAACACATGGTGTCTGGTATTTACTCAGTTACAGTTTCTCCTACATACTAGGGACAATTTACAATTATACCAAAGCCAATTAATCTACAAACCTGCACGTCTTTGGAGTGCGGGAGGAAACTGGAGCATCCGGGGAAAACCCACGCAGGTCACAGGGAGAACGTACAAACTCCGTGCAGACAGCACCCGTAGTCGGGATCGAACCCGGGTCTCTGGCGTTGTGAGGCAGCAGCTCTACCCGCTGCGACACTGTGTTTAATTAATATATAAAAACACACACGCAAACCAACTCTTGACGTATTCTGCAGATGATAAAAATGGGTCAGCAGCAGGTACTGGTTCTTGGTTAGTTTACCTGGAGGAATACAGGTGCTCTCTGCCTCAAGAACTAGAGGACATGGGATTAAGGTGGGGGGGTGGGGGGGGATAGATTTAATAGGAATCCGAGGGGTAACTTTTTCACACAAAGTGTGGTGGGTGTACAGAACGAGCTGCCAGACGAGGTAGTTGAGGCTGGGACTATCACAACGTGTAAGAAACATTTGGACAGGTTTAGAGGGATATGGACCATACTTGGCAGGTGGGACTAGTGTAGATGGGGAATGTTGGTCGGTGTGGGCATGTTGGCCTGAAGGGCCTGTTTCACGATGTGTGACTTCATGACTCTTTAAGAGAGGAGGGTGTGGGATGGCAGATGGTAATGGAGGTTGGGGTCTGGGACAGAGCGGTCCTAGTGTGGCAAGTGGGACAGGCCGACAGTTGTGAGTCAACAGTAGTCACCCACGCTTGGCCCCAGTAATCCTTACCTCCCTCGCTACCTCACGTCACAGCTTTAACAAGCCTTCTCATTCAAATAAACAGCTTCCAAGGTCAATGCATCAAAAACACAAGCTGCTTCGGGGATGAGAGTATTTGTTGATGGGGATTATTAGCTGCGTCAGCAGTTCAGACAACATGGGTTTCTGTGATGTTGAAGGAAGGAACTACAGATGCTGGTTTAAACCGAAGATAGACACAAAATGCTGGAGTAACTCAGCAGGATAAGCAGCATCTCTGGAGAGAAGGAATGGGTGACGTTACGGGTCGAGATGTTTTGGGTCTGAGGAGGGTCTCGGTCTGAAACGTCACCCATTCCTTCTCTCCAGAGATGCTGCCTGTCCCGCTGAGTTACTCCAGCATTTTGTGTCTATCTTCGGAATGAACAACCTTCTGTCTCTACACATCCCACACCCGATCGTAATCATTAAATATTCCACATCAGAGCCACCATATTAAAACCCACTAACTGTGCTTTGAAGATACTTAGTGCTTCTTCACGGATGAAATGTTGTTGAGTTTTATGCAAACGCAGCAAGATAATTTTAGTTCCGCCAGTTAGGAAGCTAAGGAATGGTTTGAGCTGCCTCTGTTGACTTGGGGAGAAGGTGATTGCGTGACTGTTGGGGCACTTGGCTTCCGAGTGAAACTCTGTATGTGGTCGCTCAGCAGATGCATGACATGGAACTTGTCCATTTGGCAAAGGCATTCGACAGCACTGTGGAGGCACAGTCACCACGTCAGCAGCAGTTCAACAAGGCAGCTCATCCATATAGTCATAGACTGATGCAGCGTGGAAACAGGCCCTTCGGCCCAACAAGGAAAGTAACAAGAGTGGGAGATGGGATGGATGGGACTGAGAGACAGGACGGGCCAAATGGCCTCCGTCTGTGACATTACAAGACAAGATCATATGAATCTGGATTAAATACTGTTGTTACAGACATTTTTCCAGACAAGCAACAGGAAAGGAAGCTAATCGATGGGCAAAGCTTCAGTTCAAAGAAGGACAAGTGCTTGTGATGTACGGGGCTTCTGTTGAACGAAAGCCTTTAGGGCAATAATGCTTATAGAATAATAATTTGTCCAACACATTTCACCTCACTTGTTTGCATGAGAGCTCTAATGCTACAGGTTAAAGCTCATGATGTGTCCCCATACAGAGAGATACCTGCACAGTCAGTGGAGGAACAGACATGCCTGAGTTACTTCACCCAGTACCTGTACTCACCTACACACCTGAGCTGCCACCTCCTCACCTACACACCTGAGCCGGCACCTCCTCACCTACACACCTGAGCCACTTCAATCAGCACCTACACACCCGAGTTACTTCACCTCAACACCTGGAGATGATACATAGACAATACAAGATTGTGGATGGTGGAATCTGGACCGAAGACAAACAGTTTGAAGATAGAACATGGAAACAGGCCCTAGGGCCCACCGTCCACTCCGATCATGGATCGATCACCTGTTCACACTAATTCTACATTGTCCCACTTTCACATTCACTCCCTGCACACACGAGGGGAGCAATTTACAGAGGCACATTTCCTCCCACACGTCTTTGGGATGTGCGAGGAAACTGGAGCACATGGAGGAAACCCACAGGGAGAACGTGCAAACTCCACACAGACAACACCCGAGGTCAGGATTTAGCCCGTGCGATCTACCCGCTGTGCCATTTTACCTCTTAAAATCTGATTACAATGAGGTACATGTTAAAATTCAATTGCAGTTATTTTCTGCAAGACATCTAGTGACACAGCACTGAACCTGTACATCTAGTGCCACTGTACCTGTACATCTAGTGCCACTGTACCTGTACATCTAGTGACACAGCACTGTACCTGTACATCTAGTGACACTGTACCTGTACATCTAGTGCCACTGTACCTGTACATCTAGAACACTGTACCTGTACATCTAGTGACACAGCACTGTACCTGTACATCTAGTGACACTGTACCTGTACATCTAGTGCCACTGTACCTGTACATCTAGAACACTGTACCTGTACATCTAGTGACACTGTACCTGTACATCTAGTAACACAGCACTGCACCTGTAATTTTGATGGCAGTGTTACATTTTCTGAAATTCATGACATGATTAATGTTTCCTGAAATGTAATGTTGATGGTGAATCTGAGGAAGTCATTGTCACTGAAGACTGTGGAGGCCATGTCAATGGATATTGTTAAGGCAAAGATAGATAGATTCTAAATTAGTACGGGTATCAGAGGTTACGGGGAGAAGGCAGGAGAATGGGGATTAGGAGGGAGAGATAGATCAGCCTTGATTGAATGGCGGAGTAGACTAGATGGGCCAAATGGCTTAATTCTGCTCCTATCACTTATGAATGTTGATTTGCTGCTCTGAAATCTGATGGCAGGATTTTCTTTAGCGGAAATCTGCTTTTTTTTCTCCTGAGATTCGGTGGCAGCACGCAGTTTATGATAGTGCCTGGTTGTCTGTTGTCCCCTGAAAATTTACAGCAGTATTCAGTTTCCAGTCAATTCATGACAGTTCCCTGAAACCTGTTGGTAAGATGCTGCTGAGAAAAACATCCAAAGGCACTTTGCCAATGACTGTAACTTGAAATCAGAGTGCCATTTATGGAAATTTGGCACCAATTAATTTGCCTGAAATGTAATGAAGGTGAATATGTTGCATTTTGATAGAACGTTGCTGTTTGCACCTGAAATCTGCAGATTCCTGACATTCATCCTATTTTCTCACGATTAGGATGAGGCCATTTGGGCCATTAAATCCGTGCTAGCTATCACAACAACAGCGGGTAGAGCTTCTGCCTCACAGCGCCAGAGACCCGGGTTCCATCCTGACTACGGGTGCTGTCTGTACGGAGTTTGCACGTTCTCCTGTGACCAGCGTGGGTTTTCTCCGGGTGCTCCGGTTTCCTCCCACACTCCAAAGACGTGCAAGTTTGTAGGTTAATTGGCATCAGTAAATTTGTAAAAACTGTGTAGGATAGTGTTAGTGTACAGGGATCGCTGGTCAGTGCGGATTCTGTGGGCCGAAGGGCCTGTTCTTGCTCAGTATCTCTAAAGTAAAAAGACTCAACAAATCCCGCTGAGCTAGCGGGCCAATTATCCCACCTGCACGTCTTTGGGATGTGGGAGGAAACCGGAGTACCCACATGGTGACCAGGAGAACATACAGACTCTACACACACACAGACAGTAGCAGAGGTCAGAATCATACCCATCATTCAATAAATAAGTCGATTAATACTGTGCACTGGGGAGACTCACAGCTCGTTACAATCAGAAAGAAATCCAGTAATGCCAACCTGCTGACAGCAAGGAACAGCTCCCTGCCCCTTATTAACATTTGCCGGCAGGGTTCTATGCAATTAAATGTTACTGCAAGGTGCTGCTTCCTGTGATTCCACAACAGGGGGGTCTTGCCGCTGAACTTTACCCGCAAGGTGCTAAAACATGAAATTTGCCAAAAGCCTTCTGTTCACTGAAATTCGCTCGCTTTTTGCCACGTCCTGAAATTGCCTGTTTCAACTGCTCAGTCAAAATTACCAGCAGTTGGGCGTTTACAGAAATCTGGATGCTTTTTCTGAAAATTAGCCAACAATTGCCAATTGCTAAGATGGGACGTTAGTCGAAATGTGCAGGAAGGAACTGCAGATGCTGGTTAACACTGAAGATGGACACAAAGTGCTGGAGTAACTCAGCGGGACAGGCAGCATCTCTGGAGAGAAGGAAAGGGTGGCGTTTCGGGCCCTTCTTCAGTCAGGGGAGAAGGAGACACAGAGACACAGAAGGGTAACGTGTGTGATGAACAAGAAATCGAAAGGGATGAAGATCAAGGAAAATGTCAAATCGATCATTGTTAGCTAGGAGAAGGTGACAACAAAGCAAACAGAGATAAAATGAAAGTCTGAAGAAGGGTTAGTTACTGAGATACTTGGTTACTGAGACGCTGAGTCACTCCAGCTTTTTATGTCTATCCTCGAGATAAAATGTAATCGGGGACAGTCAGACTGGTAGGAGAACTGGGAAGGGGAAGGGATGGAGAGGGGGGGGGGGGGAGGGGGTCTGTTATTTCCTGAAATGTATCGACAAGGTGCTGAATTCAATAATTTACTAGTGGGGTAATAGTGACTCAAATTTAAAATTGGGCTCCATTCCCTGAAATCTGCAGTTTCCTGAATTTGATGGATTCATCCTCGTTTAGGTTTATTATTGTCACTTGGACCGAGCTACAGTGAAACGCTGTGTTTTGCACAATATCCATTCACTGTTATTGGCTCGATTGTAAACATGTGTTATCTTTCTGCTGACTGGTTAGCACGCAACAAAACCTGTTCACTGTACCTCGGTACACGGGACAATAAACTGAACTGAACTCTCAAGTAAAACTCAGATACAATAGATAGAGCAACGGGGAAGATACAGAGTGCAGAATATAGTTCTCAGCATTAAGGTCATAAGATCATAACCAATAGGAGTAGAATTAGACCATTCGGCCCATCAAGTCTACTCCGTCATTCAAACATGGCTGATCTATCTCTCCCTCCTAACCCCATTCTCCTGCCTTCTCCCCATAACCTCTGACACCCGCACTAATCAAGAATCTATCTATCTCTGCCTTAAAAATATCCACTGACTTGTGGCCAACACCGGCGTCTGTGGCAATGAATTCCACAGATTCCTTCTGACTAAAGGAGTTCCTCCTCATCTCCTTCCTAAAAGAGCCTTGTAGCGCATCAGTTCCAGAGACAAAAGTCCAATGTCCACAATGGGTGCCGGTGAATGGGACAGTATCCTAGTTTATGGAAGGACCATTTAGAAGCCTGATAACAGAGGGGAAGCAGCTGTTCCTGATCTGGTGGTGCGCTCTTTCATGCTTCTGTGTCTTCAGCTGGTCGTGAGCGGGGAGATGAAGGAATAATCATACTGGGGTAAGTCTCTGATTCAGTTGGCTGCTTTTCCGAGACTTTGTCAAGTGTAGATGGGATAATGAAATTTAAAATCAGGATGATTCTGACTGCAATCTCCAAGCAGATTGCTTCTTTCCTGGATTTGAAGGCATGAATCTGTTTCCTAAAATTTGTCAGCATGTGATGTTTGCAGAAATCTGAAAACGGAATGATATTTGTTGAAATCTGCTTTCCTTAACCTTGACAGCTGGGTGGTGTTTATGCAGGCAAGTTGCTATGTACTGAAATCTATTGGCAGGATACACCTTAATGGCATGGTGTCTTTTTCTGATATTTGATGGTTGGACACGATTTGCACAATAATGGTGTCAAGCCCGCAAGTTTGGTGCTAAGCACCACAGGCCTACAGCCTACAACAACCTGAAGCTGCGGTCTCCGGTGGGGAAATGCCGACGAGAGGGCCAGTACATCTGCCGCCCGCAGCAGCGGCAACTGCGGAGGTTTATGGCCCTGACCACAGGGGAACAATGGAGGACTGTCTGAACTTCGTGCCTTCCACCACAGTGAGGAATGCTGAGTGGATGTTTGTGTTAAATTTTTATTGTGTATTGTGTGTTCTTTTTTGATTGTACCGCAGCTAAAGTTCATTTAACTACACTTTATTGTGAATGTGATGAATAAATCTGATTGATTGATAGATAGAAATTTCAGATCAGGGTTCCGCTCAACGAGTTGGCTACGACCTGAAACACAAACTCTGTTTCACCTTCTGCAGATGCTGCCTGATGTGCTGAGTGCTTCCAATATTTTTTGATTTTAGTTCAATATTTCCAGCACAGTGCCTCTTCCATTATTATTCATGAAAATTTAATCACAAGATGCCATTTTTTCCTGATTATTTTTCCAATTTGATGAAAAAATTCTAAATATTGAAATTTGAAATCAGTTGAATATTTACTGAAATCTGACACCAGGGACCTGTTTGATGAAATATAACCGAACGCAAAGCTTGCAAACACTTCCAGTCATGGAACAATTTGGTGAAATTTGTCTGACATTTGATGGTGTTGAACTCAAGAGTTTCAGAGTTGAGCGGCACGGTGGCGCAGCAGTAGAGTTGCTGCTTTACAGCGCTTGCAGCGCCGGAGACCCCGGTTCCATGCTGACTACGGGCGCTGTCTGTACGGAGTTTGTACGTTCTCCCCGTCACCTGCGTGAGTTTTCTCTGAGATCTTTGGTTTACTCCCACAATCCAAAGATGTGCAGGTTTGTTGGTTAATTGTTGGTATAAATCTAAAATTGTTCCCAGTGTGTGTAGGATATTGTTAGTGTGGTCGATGCAGACTCGGTGGGCCGAAGCTGTATCTCTGGACTAAACTAGAGTTGTAAATCACAGGGAGGCAGAGTTTTGATGACAGGGATTCTTCCTTCACATTGTTGGCATTATTCATCACTTGGATTCGAGTGCAGGATCCTCAGGTTCGCTGGTGGAGGGTGCTCTTTACCATTAACTGACAACACTTTTTGGTTTCCGGAAATATGACTGCATGCAGTGCGTACAAAAATTACCTGCTGGAAACTATTTGGTAAAATGTACCTTCAGGCTGCAATTACCTGACATTTATCATCTGGTTGCTATCTGCATATTTACAAAAAGATGCAATCTACCAACACATGGTGGCAAAAAAAGGACACAAAATGCTGGAGTAACTCAGCGGGTCAGGCAGCATCTGTGGAGAACATGGATAGGCGACGTTTCACAGAGTGCTGGAGTAACTCAGCGGGTCAGGCAGCATCTGTGGAGAACATGGATAGGTGACGTTTTACAGAGTGCTGGAGTAACTCAGCGGGTCAGGCAGCATCTGTGGGGAACATGGATAGGCAACGTTTCACAGAGTGCTGGAGTAACTCAGCGGGTCAGGCAGCATCTGTGGAGAACATGGATAGGTGACGTTTCACAGAGTGCTGGAGTAACTCAGCGGGTCAGGCAGCATCTGTGGAGAACATGGATAGGTGACGTTTCACAGAGTGCTGGAGTAACTCAGCGGGTCAGGCAGCATCTGTGGAGAACATGGATAGGTGACGTTTCACAGAGTGCTGGAGTAACTCAGCGGGTCAGGCAGCATCTGTGGAGAACATGGATAGGTGACGTTTCACAGAGTGCTGGAGTAACTCAGCGGGTCAGGTAGCATCTGTGGAGAACATGGATAGGTGACGTTTTACAGAGTGCTGGAGTAACTCAGCGGGTCAGGCAGCATCTGTGGGGAACATGGATAGGTGACGTTTCAGGTTGAGACACAAAACATAACCTTATCCATGTTCTCCAGACATGCTGCCTGACGCGCTGAGTTTCACCAGAACTTGGAGTCCTTTTGAAGACAGGCAAGTTGTTTCCTGAAACCAAATGGCAGCGCTTGGCTTCCTGATTCAGGTCTACCACCGATTTCTTGGCACCCTTGCTTCCAGAGCCCTGCCAGAATATCAATTTTGCCGGCCAGCAGTAATCACGCAACAATAATTCAACAGTACCCCTCTGACCCACTAATGATGCCCCCTCCCGTACCTCTGAAGCACCATGGGCTGCTAGAAACCTAAATACAGAATTAACAATTACCAAGTAAGTAAACAATTAATTCTCGTAGTTTTGCCCGGATTACAGGAGGTCCGAACTATCAGCCGTCGTGTAGCTGTGTTTGCCAACAAGTTGCTACTCACTGAGATTTGACGGGAATTAGCTGGCATTATGCTATTAACTGTAACTTTACAACAGTCTTGTTATTCCCAGCATATGCTTCTCCGTGGATTGTCACCTTGTCGTGGTGGAGAAGCTTGTGTGGTCCTGAGATCCTGAGAGCGATGCCGTCTGGAGCGATGCTCATGGTAGGGCCACCCATGGGGGTACGGTCGAGGGGGAGGTCTCTGACAAAGAGCAATCCAACCAAGACCTCAACGGTGAAATAGGCGGAGGGCGATGGCTGACCTTAGTGGAGCGTCACAACGGCTGGGAAGGCGGATGAAGGCTGCAGCAGGATAGGGTCTCCGGTCGTCTTGGACTCCATGCCACTGGATCCTGACCCAGATCTGTCAAGGACCGTGTGGTGGCTGTCTGTGCACCAGTCTCCCCACGTTAAACAAAGTCACGCACTGGCGTCCTCCATATAGGGAATCGCACCCTGGAGGCCCCCATGGTCAGCCACGACCGAAGGGGGCCTAAGAAGATGCTTTTCCCAAAGTTTGCCAGCAATACTCATTTCTGAGATTCAAGAGCTCACTAGTATACGTACATAGAGAAGGTACAGTTTCTAGCAAATTGATGGAAGGGTTTTGTTCACAGAAATTTACCAAGATATTGGTATTTACTAGAAATTACTGGCAGCCTGCTTTAGTGTAGTTTTGAGATACAGCGCGGAAACAGCCCTTTCACCCAACCGAGTCCATGCCGACCAGCGATCACCACGTACACTAGCACTTTCCTACACACACTCCAGGGAGAATTTACAGTTTTTACCAAAACCAATTAACCTACAAAACCTGCACGTCTTTGGAGTGTGGGAGGAAACTGGAGCACCCGGAGAAAACCCACGCGGTCACAGAGAGAAAGTACGAACTCTACACCAACCCCAAACCAATTAGGAGCAGACGAGGTCATTCGATCCAATTTGTGGTCCCAGCCTCAAAGACAGATGTGTGCAGCAATTCGTTCTTTCCACGCACTATTAAAGCATGGAATAATCTCCACCAAGCCACGGTTGCCCAGCCAGATGCAACTAAATTTAAAGTGGCACTTTCCTCCCAATAACCCTCTCTGGCTAAACCCCTCCCTTCACCACCTCCAGTTTAAATTCCAATTGGAATATTTTGGAGGACCAAGTAACCAAGAAACAAGAACCAAGAACTCCATATGGACAACACCCGTAGTCAGGATGGAACCCCAGTCGGTGGTGCTGCGCCACCGTGCTACCTGGGTACTGGTTGTGAAATTTCTCATTGGAATTTAGAATGTATTCATTGGAGTTTAGAAGGATGAGGGGGGATATTATAGAAACATATAACATTATAAAAGGACTGAACAAGCTAGATGCAGGAAAAATGTTCCCAATGTTGGGTGAGTGTAGAACCAGGGGCCACAGTCTTAAAATAAAGGGGAGGTCATTTAAGACTGAGGTGAGAAAAAACATTTTTACCCAGAGAGTGGTGAATTTGTGGAATTCCCTGCCACAGAGGGCAGTGGAGGCCAAGTCACTGGGTGGATTTAAGAGAGAGTTGGATAGAGCTCTAGGGGCTAGTGGAGTCAAGGGATATGGGGGGAAGGCAGGCGCGGGTTATTGATAGCGGACAATCAGCCATGATCACAATGAATGGTGGAGCGGGCTTGAAGGGCCGAATGGCCTCCTCCTGCACCCATTTTCTATGTTTCTATGTCTCACCAGCTGCTGTTTGGATTTGCTGAAAATTCCTGAAATTTGCATGAACACAATTTTGGCAATGAACAGTGAAATTCCTGAAAGTGGACAAATGTGCTGCTGATGAGAATGTGATGAAACGTTGCAGTTACTGAAGCTCAATAGCAGAATGCATTTATACTGATTTAGTACCATGCTATTAATTAATGAGCTTTGAGGAAATTCAAAGGCAGAATACATTTTCCTAAAATTTGACAGCAAGTAGTACATTTTGATGGAAATGTTGAAATTTAAATGTTAAATTTAGTTGACAGGGCAGTACTTTCAAAAATTGACATTGGAGTATTAGGCAGCACGGTGGCACAGCGGGTAGAGCTGCTGCCTCACAGCGCCAGACACCCGGGTGCTGTCTGTACAGAGTTTGTACGTTCTCCACGTGACCTGAATGGGTTTTCTTCGAGACTTTCGCTTTCCTCCCACACTCCAAAGACGTACAGGTTAATTGGCTTGGTATAAATCTAAAATTGTCCCTAGTGTGTGTAGGATAGCGTTAATGTGCGGGGATCACTGGTCGGCGCGGATTCAGTGGGCTGAAGGTTGTCAGGAATTATGGGGAGAAGGTAGGAGAATGAGGTTAGGAGAGGCAGATCAGCCATGATTGAATGCCGGAGTAGACTTGATGGGCTGAATGGCCTAATTCTGCTCCTATCACTGATGTGCTGTATCTCTAAACTAAACTCCTCCAACTTATTAGCGGTCTGAAGAAGGGTCTAGACCCGAAACGTCACCTATTCCTTCGCTCCATAGATGCTGCCTCATCCGCTGAGTTTCTCCAGCCTTTTTGTCTACCTTAAACCTATTAGTGGGTGCAGTTTGATGCAATTGACTTAGCCACGAGGGTATTCTGCATCTGTATGTTATCACTGACGTGATATGACAGCAGATGCTGCTTGCGGGAGGTTTACAGCAGAACGCTGCCTCCTGAAACTTGCAGACCCCTTTGCTCCTGCCTGTAAACTGTCCCTTGCAATTTGCCTGCAGACTTGTGCTTCCTCCAACCTGCCTTTCAAAGTGGCGCTTCTTTGAAACCTGATGGATGTGCGTGATTCCCTGAAATTCACCGACAAGGCTGCAATTTACTGCCATTCGCCAGTGGAGCAGCATTGGCAAAGAATCTGATACTGTGGTGCTAATCATATTACATTTGACACAGGTTGCTATTTATTGAGAGTTTACAACAGCGATGTGTAGCCTGCTGGCAGCGCACCCTTCACTAACACACCACTATGTATTTTCTTATAATTTAATGGTAATGTGCGATTTGCTGAAAATTTGTGGAGGAGATACAGTTTCCTGCAATTGGACAACAGTCTTTAGATTCCTGACATGTAACAGCAGGTTTTCTTTCCTGAAATTTACCAGCAGGGGACTAGTTACAAAAATTTGACAGCAGGATGTCGCCGAGCAGAATTTCATGAACTGCCGCTGTTTGCTCAGATTCACCAGGCACGGTTCTGTTTCCTCGACTCTGCCGTCCATTTACTGAATTTGAAATCAGGTTGATATTTACTGAATTTTAATGGCAGATTTATTTGTCCAAAAATGTGCTGTTTCCTCAAATCTAACAGCTGCGTGTGTATGTTGTTGATATTTCCCCTCACGCTGCTGTTGTCTGCACTCTGCACATTTGATGGTAGGGCACTGTTTGTTGAAATCTGACTTCCATTTACTAACATTTTAAAATAAGGTTGATAATTACTGAAGACAGACACAAAATGCTGGAGTGAGTAACTCAGCGGGACAGGCAGCATCTCTGGAGACAAGGAATGGGTGACGTTTTGGGTCGAGACCCCTCATCTGATCAGTCTGAAGAAGGGTCCCTGTAACATCATTGGACATTGGTGAAATCATTGGACAAAGTCAGCATGGATTTACGAAAGGTAAATCATGTCTGACAAATCTGATAGAATTTTTTGAGGATGTAACTAGTAGAGTGGATAAGGGAGAACCAGTGGATGTGTTATATCTAGACTTTCAGAAGGCTTTCGACAAGGTCCCGCATAAGAGATTAGCATACAAACTTAAAGCACACGGTATTGGGGGTTCAGTATTGATGTGGATAGAGAACTGGCTAGCAGACAGGAGGCAAAGGGTAGGAGTAAACGGGTCCTTTTCAGAATGGCAGGCAGTGACTAGTGGGGTGCCGCAAGGCTCAGTGCTGGGACCCCAGCTATTTAATATATATATTAATGATTTGGACGAGGGAATTCAATGCAACATCTCCAAATTTGCAGATGATACCAAGCTGGGGGGTATAGTTAGGTGTGAGGAGGATGCTTGGAGGCTGCAGGGTGATTTGGATAGGCTGAGTGAATGGGCAGATGCATGATAATGTGGATAAATGTGAGGTTATCCACTTTGGTGGCAAAATCATGAGGGTAGACTATTATCTGAATGGTGGCAGATTAGGAAAGGGGGAGATGCAACGAGACCTGGGTGTCATGGTACACCAGTCATTGAAAGTAGGCATGCAGGTGCAGCAGGCAGTGAAGAAAGCAAATGGTATGTTAGCATTCATAGCGAAAGGATTTGAGTATAGGAGCAGGGAGGTTCTACTGCAGTTGTACAGGGTTTTGGTGAGGCCACACCTGGAGTATTGCGTACAGTTTTGGTCTCCAAATCTGAGGAAAGACATCCTTGCCATAGAGGGCGTACAGAGAAGATTCACCAGACTGATTCCTGGGATGTCAGGACTTTCATATGAGGAAAGATTGGATAGACTCGGCTTGTACTCGCTGGAATTTAGAAGATTGAAGGGGGATCTTATAGAAACTTACAAAATTCTTAAGGGGTTGGACAAGCTAGATGCTGGAAGATTGTTCCCGATGTTGGGGGAGTCCAGAACAAGGGGTCACAGTCTAAGGATAAGGGGGAATTCCTTTAGGACCGAAATGAGGAAAACATTCTTTACACAGAGAGTCGTGAGTCTGTGGAATTCTCTGCCACAGAAGGTAGTTGAGGCCAGTTCATTGGCTATATTTAAGAGGGCGTTAGATGTGGCACTTGTGTCTAAAGGGATCAGGGGGTATGGAGAGAAGGCAGGTACGGGATACTGAGTTGGATGATCAGCCATGATCACATTGAATGGCGGTGCAGGCTCGAAGGGCCGAATGGCCTACTCCTGCACCTATTTTCTATGTTTCTATGTTTCTAACATAACCCATTCCTTCTCACCAGAGATGCTGCCTGATCACCTGAGTTACTCCAGCATTTTGTGTCTACCTCTGATTTAAACCAGCATTGGCAGTTCTTTCCCACAATTACTGAAATCTGTTTAGAGATACAGCGCAGAAACAGGCCCATCGGCCCACCGAGTCCGCACTGACCAGCGATCCCTCTACACTAACACTATGCTACACACAAGGGCCAATTTATAGTTTTACTGAAGCCAATTAACCTACAAACCTGTACATCTTTGGAGTGTGGGAGAAAATTGGAGCATCTGGAGAAAACCCAGGTAGTCACAGGGGAAAGAGTTTTAGTTCAGTTTAGTTTCAAGATACAGTGTAGAAATAAATCCTTTGGCCCACGCAGTCCGCACCAACCAGTCTATTCTACACACTACGGACAATTTACAGAAACCAATTAACCTACAAACCTGTATGTCTTTGGAATGAGGAAGGGAATCGGAGCACCCGGAGAAACCATGGGGAGAATGTACAAACTCCGTACAGCCGGCAAACATAACCCTGTCCCAACATTTCCGCACATTCCTGCTACAGGGCATAGCTACCTAATTACATTTGAAAGCAGCTTTCTATTACTGACATTTGAGAGCAGGCTTCTTTTTAGGGCGGCTGAGCCGTTTCCTCACAGCACCAGAGACCAGGTTCGATCCTGACCTTTGGTGCTATCTGTGTGGAGTTTGCATGTTCTCCCTGTGACGGCGTGGGTTTTCTCCGGGTTCTCCTCCCACATCCCAAAGACGTGTGGGTTTGTAGGTTAATTGTCCCTCTGTGAAATGTTTCCGGTGTGCAGGACATAGAACTATTGTGTATAGGTGATCACGGGTTGACTCGATGGGCCGAAGGGAATGGAAGATTCCAGGCTATATCTTTAAACTAAGTTATACTACTGAAATCTGATGTTGCTGTTTACTTGAACTTGATAGCAGAGAGCTGTTGAATGAAAGGTGAACTCAGGATGTTATGTGCTGAAGTTTGCCACTGGGTGGTGCTTCCCGATATTCAGTATTTTGCCTTAATGAGCTGAGGCTGGAGGCTGGAGGCTTGTAACTAGTAGTGTAGCCCCCATAGCAGAAGCGTCCACATCGCGGGGCTGGAAAGTGGAAATATCCTGAGCTAATTCTGCTGCTACCACCATCATCTATTGCAAGTGATGGCTTCCACTGATTGTCGCCGTCCTTTTCAGGGTGGACGATGACAGCGAGGTCAACATTTGAAACATGGAAGATGGACACGAAAGAAGAAGGCCAGCAGTGTACCACGGGGGTCGGTGCTGGGACCTCTACTGTCTGTGATAGATACGTAGCCTATAAAATAATGAAAGGCATCGATGGGGCAGATAGTCATAAATTCTAGGAGCAGAATTAGACCATTCAGCCCATCCAGTCTACTCCGCCACTCAATCATGGCTGATCCACCTTTCTATCTCAACCCCATTCTCCTGCCTTCTCCCCATAACCCCTGACACCCGCACCAATCAAGAATCTATCAATATCCTCCTTAAAAATATCCATTGACTTGGCCTCCACAGCCGTCTGTGGCAATGAGTTCCACAGATTCACCACCCTCCGACTAAAGAAATTCCTCCTTGTCTCCTTTCTAAAGGTGTGTCCTTTTATTCTGAGGCTGTGACCCAGACTCTGGATCATAGAGTCTCCCACTAGTGGGAACATCCTTTCCACATCCACTCTATCCTGTCTTTTCCCAGGGTGGAAATCCTAAATATTACGCTTTAAGGTGAGCGAGGGAAAATTTGAACGCAAATTAAACATTTTATTTGACACAGAGTTGTAAGTGTCTGCCACGGATGGAGATGGTCAAAGATGTGATAATGTCATTTAAGAGCTGGTCCCGACTACGGGTGCTGTCTGTACAGAGTTTGTACCTTCTCCCCGTGACAGCATGGGTTTTCTCCGAGATCTTCGGTTTCCTCCCACACTCCAAAGGCGTGCATGTTTAGACAATAGGTGCAGGAGTACATTCGGCCCTTCGAGCCAGCACCACCATTCAATGTGATCATGGCTGGTCATCCACAATCAGTACCCTGTTCCTGCCTTCTCCCCATATCCCTTAAATCTGCTATTCCTAAGAGCTCTATCTAACTCTCTCTTGAAAGCATCCAGAGAACCGGCCTCAGGCAGAGAATTCCTCAGACTCACAACTCTCTGTGTGAAAATGTTTTTCCTCATCTCCGTTCTAAATGGCTTACTCCTTATTCTTAAACTGCGGCCCCTGGTTCTGGACACCCCGCAACATCGGGAACATGTTTCCTGCCTCTCGCGTGTCTAAACCCTTAATGTAGGTTCATTGACTTGGTTTTTGTATACCTGGTGTAAATGTAAAGTGTCCCCAGTGTGTGTAGGATAGTGTTAATGTGCGGGGATCGCTGGTCGGCATGGACTTGCTGGAGCCGCAATGTATCTCTAAATTAAACTAAACATAACTAAAGAGGCTTTTAGATGGGCACATGGATCTGCAGTGAATAGAGGGAAATAGATCATGTACAGGAGAAAGGGAGCAGTTTAATTTCACATCCTGCACAGCACAGATTTCATGGTCATGTTGATCCTTCCACTCAATACCTTATTCCCACTCGCTCCAAACAAACCTTGAATCCTGGGTAGGAAGGAACTGCGGATGCTGGTTTACCGAAGATAGACATAAAAAGCTGGAGTAACTCAGCAGTACAGGCAGCATCTCTGGAGAGAAGGAATGGGTAACGTTTCGGGTCGGGACCCTTCTTCAGGATCTAATGAATGTATGTATAGCCGCTGAGAGTGTCAGAAGAGTTTTTGCACTGTTCTTGTTCGGTATATTTTTAAAATTATGCTGAATAAAGTTTATACTTGGAAAATAAAATTCTTCAAGAGACCTTAGGTCCCCTTTCACGTCCTTGATATATGTGGTGAATATTCAGGGACCAAGCACTGATCGCGGGCGGCAGTGCCCATCAGATCATGTTTGTGCCAACTCCATATCAGACTTGCTGCCACTCTGTCTCCTGCTGTCAATAATCATAAGATCATAAGAAATAGGAGCAGAATTAGGCCATTCGGCCCATCAAGTCTACTCTGTCATTCAATCATGGCTGATCTCTCTCTCTCTCCCTCCTAACCCCATTCTCCTGCCTTCTCCCCATAGCCCCTGACACCCGTACTAATCAAGAATCTATCTATCTCTGCCTTAAATATATCCACTGACTTGGCCTCCACCGCAATGAATTCCACAGATTCACCACCCTCTGACTAAAGAAATTCCTTTAAGAAATAATCTTTAAATCCAGGATCACCAATGAGGTCGATAGTAGTTCAGGGCCGCTCTCTTGTTGGTGATAGGATGGTTCAGTTGCCTGATAACAGCTGTCCCCGAATCTGGAGGTGTGCGTTTTGCACACTTCTGTACCTCTTACCTGATGGGAGAGGGGAGAAGAGGGAGTGGCCGGGGTGAGACTGGTCCTTGATTATGCTGCTGGCCTTCTTTAATTGTGCACAATATCCTCTAATGTAACACCCATCTTCCGACTCCAAACGTCACCTGCTCCTTTTCTCCACAGATGGCGCCTGACCCGCTGAGTTACTCCAGCACTCTGTGAAACATCACCTATCCATGTTCTCCACAGATGCTGCCTGACCCGCTGAGTTACTCCAGCACTCTGTGAAACATCACCTATCCATGTTCTCCACAGATGCTGCCTGACCCGCTGAGTTACTCCAGCACTCTGTGAAACATCACCTATCCATGTTCTCCACAGATGCTGCCTGACACGCTGAGTTACTCCAGCACTCTGTGAAACGTCACCTATCCATGTTCTCCACAGATGCTGCCTGACACGCTGAGTTACTCCAGCACTCTGTGAAACGTCACCTATCCATGTTCTCCACAGATGCTGCCTGACCCGCTGAGTTACTCCAGTACTCTGTGACTATTTATTGGTGTTTGAAAGCAGAGTTCCAGTTACTACAATTTGATGGCAAGTTGTTGCTTACAGAAATCTGATGCTCAGGCTGTTCACAGAGAGATTTTGGCCATTTGGAAGAGTGGGCTGAAAGATGGCAGATGGAGTTTAATGCTGATAAGTGTGAGGTGCTACATCTTGGCAGGACAAATCAAAATAGGACGTACATGGTAAATGGTAGGGAATTGAGGAATGCTGTGGAACAGAGGGATCTAGGAATAACTGTGCATAGTTCCCTAAAGGTGGAATCGCATGTAGATAGGGTGGTAAAGAAAGCTTTTGGTGTGCTGGCCTTTATAAATCAGAGCATTGAATATAGGAGTAGGGAAGTAATGTTAAAATTGTACAAGGCATTGGTGAGACCAATTCTGGACTATGGTGTACAATTTTGGTCGCCTAATTATAGGAAGGATGTCAACAAAATAGAGAGAGTACAGAGGAGATTTACTAGAATGTTGCCTGGGTTCTAGCAACTAAGTTACAGAGAAAGGTTGAACAAGTTAGGTCTTTATTCTTTGGAGCGCAGAAGGTTAAGGGGGGACTTGATTGAGGTCTTTAAAATGATGAAAGGGATAGACAAAGTTGACGTGGATAAGCTTTTCCCATTGAGGATAGGGAAGATTCAAACAAGAGGGCATGACATGAGAATTAAGGGACAGAAGTTTAGGGGTAACATGAGGGGGAACTTCTTTACTCAGAGTGGTGGCTGTGTGGAATGATCTTCCAGCAGAAGTGGTGGAGGCAGGATCGATTTTAACATTTAAAAGTAAAGTGGATAGGTATATGGACGGGAAGGGAATGGAGGGGTATGGTCTGAGTGCAGGTAGATGGGACTAGGGAAAATAAACGGTCGGCAAGGACTGGAAGGGCCGAGAAGGCCTGTTTCCGTGCTGTAATTGTTATATGGTTATATGGTTATTGACATTTCTGAGCAGGCATTAGAGTTGTGACATTTGATGCTTTTTTTAAAACCAAAAATAAATGAATTAAATTATTTACAATAATATGTACGATATGAAATAATTCAAAACAAAACCCACCACCAAAATACAAGTCAAACAAATATTCTTCAATATCAAATATACTATTGAACAACTGTATCACCATCCTTATTAAAGATGCATTCCTCCCCCCGCCCCTCCCCCACCCCCGCGGTGCCCAGCGGTCCCGGAAATGCCAGCATTGCCATCCAATATGATCACGGTTGATCATCCAGAATCAGTGCCCTGTTCCTGCTTTCTCCCAATATCCCTTGATTCCGTTAGCCCCAAGAGCTGAATCTAACTCTCTCTTGAAAACATCCAGTGAATTGGCCTCCACTGCCTTCTGTGGCAGAGAATTCCACAGATTCACAACTCTCTGGGTAGAAAGGTTTCTCCTCATCTCAGTCCTAAAAGTCCTACCCCTTATTCTTAAACTGTGACCCCTGGTTCTGGACTCCCCCAACATTGGGAACATTTTCCCTGCATCAACCGTGCCCAATCCTCCAAGAATTTTATATGTTTCTATAAGATCCCCTCTCATCCTTCTAAATTATAGTGAATACAAGCCCAGTCGACCCATTCAATCATTTGTCAGTCCCGCCATCCCAGGAATTAACCTGGTGAACCTACGCTGCACTCCCTCAATAGCAAGAATGTCCTTCCTCAAATTAGGAGACCAAAATTGCACACAATGCTCCAGATGTGGTCTCACCAGGGCCATGTACAACTGCAGAAGGACCTCCTTGCTCCATAACTCAAATCCTCTGGCAATGAAGGCCAACATGGCATTGGCACCCTCTCCATAAATCGGATGCCCACATCTGCTTCCCGACATCACACTGGAGGGTGTCGTTTGCTAATGGTTCGTGGCAGGGTGCTGATGCCCGAGATTTATTGGCTGGGTATTGCAGACTGCATTCGCATTCGCTGGCAAGTCAGGGTGACCAACATGGAGGTGCCGGATGGGTCTGGCTTCACAAGGCATGGACACAATGGTCACACAGGCCATGGACAGCCCATGGGACCCAGCCGGATGGATGACTCCCCCATGCCTGTGAGATGCTCCTGCTCCTGTCGGCTAACTCCTGCGCAGAGTTCTTACACGGGGTCAAAGGAACCCAGGGAAACGGCCAAAGAAACGGTTGAAAGACTGCATCAAGGAGCACCTCCAGCACGGTGGCCCAGCCCCAAAATAACTGCAAACCCTGCCCCTTTCCCATGGTGACATCCGCGCCCGGGTGGTCCTATAGAGGGACTATGCACTGTCCACTGTGACAGTCTGACTCAAAACGTCACCCATTCCTTCTCTCCACAGATGCTGCCTGACCCGCTGAGTTACTCCAGCACTCTGTGAAATGTCACCTATCCGTGTTCTCCACAGATGCTGCCTGACCCGCTGAGTTACTCCAGCACTCTGTGAAACGTCACCTATCCGTGTTCTCCACAGATGCTGCCTGACCCGCTGAGTTACTCCAGCACTCTGTGAAATGTCACCTATCCGTGTTTTCCACAGATGCTGCCTGACCCGCTGAGCTACTCCAGCATCCTTGACCATGAAGGACTGCCACACTGGAAAAGCTGCCGTTCGCGGAGGCTCCAGCCCCATCCTCTGTCTGTGCGGCATTTAGGGATGGCCAATCGATGCTGGAGTTGGCAGCGATGGCCATATCCCGCACAGTGAATGAATAAGCCCTCTCTCCCACCTCACACCACTGACCTCCACGCTTCCCCCCCCTCAAGCCGGGCTGTTATCTTTGTTGTGTGCTTAATGGACAGCTCAGTGACAGGCAATCTCCCGCGGTTGTGTGCTCCAGGGATTAGTAAGCCGCTGTGGTCTCAGTCAGAAAGCATCTTGCCTGCTCACTAAATCCAATCTAAACAACAACCTGTGAAGCACCGCAACATTTCAAGCACCCAGCAATCTCCACTTGGAGAGCTCCAGAAACACATTGGAAGCATGGACAGAAGATGCAGCAGTAACTCAGCATCTCTGGGGAGAAGGAATGGGTGACGTTTCAGGCCAAGACCCTTCTGATTCTCATCAATTATAATCAGAATGATTGATCCTTATTAATTAGAAGCCTCTAATGTATTTGTTATGAGGGAAACAATGGATGTGAGGGAAGGCAGCAAATGAGAAATGTCACGGCCTGCCGTGGTAATCGCAGACCCCAGTTACACGGGCGACAGGTGAAGAATGAACCACTATCAGGTGCTACACAAGCCATGATCACCAACAGCTCATAGACTCATACAGCACGGATACAGGCCCTATGGCGCTGCTAGCCCATCCCAAACAAGTAGCCCATCTTCACCTGTCTCACCCCTGTCACTCCCCCTCCTCCCCTTTCCCATCGGGCAAGAGGTACAGAAGTGTGAAAACACACAACTCCAGATTCAGGGACAGTTTCTTCCAAGCTGTTATCAGGCAACTGAACCGTCCTACCAACAACTAGAGAGCTATATCTACCTCAGTGCAAGGCAGAGTCTGGTAAGTCTGATTAAAGATCCTTAATCAGACTTAGCAGACTCTGCCTTGCACTAAACGTTATTCCCTTTATCATGTATCTGTACACTGTGGACGGCTCGATTGTAATCATGTCTTGTCTTTCCGCTGGCTGGATAGCACGCAACAAAAGCTTTTCACTGTACCTCAGTACATGGGACAATAAACGCAACTCAACCTAGCCCATATTGCTCTGAACATTTCCGATCCATCTACCAGTATCTTTAAACGTTACACCAAGGCTCAGTCTGATTAATTAGACAAAGAGCTGAGCTTGAGGCAGTCACGGTGGCACAGCAGTAGAGTTGCAGCGCCAGCTTCGATCTTGACTACGGGAGCTGTCTGCGCAGAGTTTGTACGTACTCCCGTGACGTGTGGGTTTTCTCTGAGATCTTCGGTTTCTTCCCCCACTCCCAAAGTCGCTCAGGTATGTAGGTTAATTGGCTTGGTGTATGTGTAAAATTGTCCCTGATGTGTGTAGTATAGCATTAATGTGTGGGGATCACCGGTCGGCGCAGACTCAGTGGGCAGAAGGGCCCTTTTCCACGCTGTATCTATCAATTAAACTGAAAACACAGAGACGGGATTTGAAGTTTAAGAAGAAACTGCAGATGCTGGAAAATCGAAGGTAGACACAAGACACACTTAGCCGCTGAGTTTCTCCAGCACAATTGTCTACCTTTGAAGGGATTTGAAGACCAGGTTTATGGGGAGGGGGTTCTAGAGTCAGGGGTCCAGGCAGCTGAAGGCTTGCCATCCGTCTCGGATGGATTAATGCAAGGGAGGATTGTAGAGACTCTGAGATCTTGTCAGCCTGAAATGGGATTATAGAGATAGGGAGGGGAAAGGCCAGGGAGGAATTTGAAAACAACCATAAGAATGTCTAATGCACCAAAGTCAACCCTATTCTTTAGAATACCATCCTCTGAATTATTTACGATTCATATCTTAAATTCTTAATCTTGCCTGATTCAAATGCACGGTGGAAAGAAACATTATTTTATATTAAATTTCCCTGCCCGTTTAAAGATTTATTACACCTGCATATGAATGACATTATTTTTTTAAACAAAGTTATATCCCATTTGCCCAGAACTTCATCAAGATACACACAATTATTTGGTCTCCGGGCATGGTTCACACCAGAACAGAGAGGATTACTGTTAATACCTTGTGCAATCAAACGAGGATGTTGCCAGGACTAGAGGGTGTGAGCTGCAGGGAGAGGTTGAGCAGGCTGGGACCATGGAGCGCAGGAAGATGAAGGATGATCTTATAGAGGTGTATAAAATCACGAGAGGAATAGATCGGGTAGATGCACAGAGTCTCTAGCCCAGAGTAGGGGAATCGAGGACCAGAGGACATAGGTTTAAGGTAAAGGGGAAAAGATTTAATAGGAATCTGAGGGATAGCTTTTTCACAAAAAGGGTGGCGGGGGGTGTGTAGGGGAGGGGGTGTTTACCGGGGGGAGGGGGGGGGGGGGGGGAGTCGAGCGACTGCTTTGCCCTCGACGGTGCTGAGCTTCTGGAGAGTTGTTGGAGCCGCACTCACTCACCCACCCCGGCAAGTGGAGAGTGTTCCGTCACACTCCTGACTTGTACCGCGTAGACGGTGGGTAGTGTGACAGGAGGTGAGTCACTCACCGCAGGGAGCCGTCATCTGTTCGAAATGCAAATGTATCCGTGTGGGAAGAGACAAACAAGTTGTACTATTTGGTAGACACAAAATGCTGGAGTAACTCAGCGGGAGAGGCAGCATCTGTGGAGAGAAGGCATGGTTGACGTTTCGGGTCGAGACCCTTCTTCCCACACAAGTTGTACAATATGTTGTCCTCATGTATGGGAAGGAACTGCAGATGTGGTTTACATCGAAGATGGACACAAAATGCTGGTGTACCTGAGTGGGACCTGGGCAGCATGGTTGGATAGCAGGGCCTATTCCTTCTCTCCAGAGATGCTGCCCGTCCCGCTGAGTTAGTCCAGCATTTTATTGTCCTTCTGTAAAGCGAGACCATTCAATCTGCATGGACTGGTAGGGATAGCAGTGCAGTGGGGCAGAACAGTGACCCTTCGAAGGGGTGGAACTGAAGGAATGGCTGCTCCCTCTCCACAATCCCTTCAGCGCCTCATTCAATCCATCAGCAGACGTGGTAATGATCAGATCTTTCTCCTCCCTTCTTGACGTCGAAGTCAGTCAGTAGGAGGCCATTCAGCCCATCAGGGAGGGGGTTACAGAGACAGAGAGGGGTGTAGGGACGAGGGGGTTGCAGACAAGGGGAGGGGTGTAGGGACGAGGGGGATATAGAGACAGGGAGGGGTGTAGGGACTGGAGGGGGTTACAGAGAAAGGATGGGGTGTCGAGGATCTTATAGAGACTTACAAAATTCTCAAGGGGTTGGACAGGCTAGATGCAGGAAGATTGTTCCCGATGTTGGGGAAGTCCAGAACAAGGGGTCACAGTTTAAGGATAAGGGGGAAGTCTTTTAGGACCGAGATGAGAAAAACATTTTTCACACAGAGAGTGGTGAATCTGTGGAATTCTCTGCCACAGAAGGTAGTTGAGGCCAGTTCATTGGCTATATTTAAGAGTGAGGTAGATGTGGCCCTTGTGGCTAAAGGGATCAGGGGGGTATGGAGAGAAGGCAGGTACAGGATACTGAGTTGGATGATCAGCCATGATCATATTGAATGGCGGTGCAGGCTCGAAGGGCCGAATGGCCTACTCCTGCACCTATTTTCTTTGATTCTATGATTCTATGAGACCAGAGGAGTCACAGAGGTTCTGAGGGGGGAGAGACTGGCTGATTTATCACTAGAGCTATTGTGCATGGTGTCAGGTACAGTGGACCCTGTCTCTCTCCCTCAGTCACCGTTTAGAGATACAGCACGGAAACAGGCTCTTCGGCCCACCGAGTCCGCGCCGACCAGCGATCCCCGCACATTAACACTATCCTACACACACTGGGGACAACTTACACTTGCACCAAGCCAATTAACCTACAAACCTACAAAGTCTTTGGTGTGTGGTAGGAAACTGAATAATTCATAGAAAACCCACGCAGGTGATGGGGAGAACGTACAAGCTCCGTACAGACAGCACCCGTAGTCAGGATGGAACCTGGTTCTCTGGCGCTGTGAGGGCTGTATGTCCGCGTGACTCTATGCCTGTTCACTTGCCACATACGACTGCCCTCGCTATCTGAAGCTTAATGGCTTCCTCACATATGAATGATCTCAGCATTATGCAGACCCAGAAGCTCCTGCTGGCTGTGCAACGTGGCTGGAGACGTCAGCTTCATCCTCCCCCCCAAGTGCCCCAACTCCCACAACACATACAGTATCTTTCGCTAAATCAGCACTAATTGGCAATCTTGACTCAGAGATGAAGCAATCTGCATTAATATTTACCCATTACTGCAGCCAAGGGATGTTCCAGCAGCAACACTCTGTTTATTTAGTGTTTACAATCGACAAAAACTTCCAGCGTTTGTCAAAGGAGCGTGATCAAAGCAGTGAACGGGGTGAACGGGGTGTGGGAACCAGAGGGGAAAGTCAGCCAAGGGAAGGGGTGACGGGAAGCTCGGGGTTAGGACCAGTCGGTCATCAAGCACGTACACAGGAGAGCTGAAGGAATATGGTGTGTGGGAAGGAACTGCAGATGCTGGTTTCAACCGAAGATAGGCACAAATTGCTGAGATAGAGATAGCCTCGCAGATCTGCATCACATCAGACGCTTGTGATTTAGTGAGAAATGAATGCAGAGCGTAGGCAAACTGTGCCTTCATCCAATGTGTGGTTTGCAGCAAGGCCTTGAAATGCTGAACAGAGAGAGGAGCTGGCCAGTGTAGTTGGAAGCCCCTGCAGCAGTGTCTGTCTGCCATTGAATCATTAAACCTCACGTCAGTGGGACCATCTCTCAGCTGCTGCCTTGCAGGCGTGGCAATGGGGAATTGCCATCTATTAGTTGAGTTTGCACAGATAAAACGTACCCACTTGTTGCTCCGGGACATGGCAATTTGCAGCCTCCCCTACATCAGAGAAACCAAATGCAGGCTGTGAGTTCCAGTAAACACAGGGCTGTGTTCACAAAGTGGTGCGTGGTGGAGTTGCTGCCTCACAGCGCCAGAGACCCCCGTTCCATTCTGACTACGGATGCTGTCTGTACGGAGTTTGTACGTTCTCCCCGTGACTGTGTGGGTTTACTCCGGGCGCTCCGGTTTCCTCCCACACTCCAAAGATGTCGAGGTTTATCGATTAATTGGCTTTGGTAGAGATTGTAAATTGTCCCTAGTGTGTTGGAAAGTGTTAGTGTACGGGGTGATGGCTGGTCAGCGCCCACTCAGTGGGCTAAAGGACGTGTTTTTAAAGCCTAAAACTAAAAGCAACTGAGCAGGTTTGAGCAGGAAAGCAAACTGCTGGAGGAACTCAGGAAACATCTGCGGAGGGAAATGCACAGCCCACGTTTTGGGTTGAGACTGGAGTGGATGGGAGAGGAGAAATATAAAGAAGTGGGGGGGGGGTTGGTTTACAGACACATCACGTACACAGGGCCTTTGACCCACTGAGTCCGTGCCGACCAGCGATCCCCAGGATACTAGCACTATCCTACACACTAGGGACAATTTACAACCTGCACGTCTTTGGAGTGTGGGAGGAAAGCGGAGCATCCGGAGAAAACCACGCAGGTGACGGGGAGAACGGGCAAACTCCATACAGACAGCACCCGTAGTCAGGATGGAACCTAGGTTTCTGGCCCTGTGAGGCAACAACACAACCATGGCCCTTGCTAAATCCCATTTCCCTGCAACGTCCTCGATACATTCCCATCGACTCCCCCTCAAATTCTACCCCCACCCACACTGGGAATACAGCGGCTGATTTACCCACCAAAACCACACGTCTGTGGGACCTGGGAGAAAACCGGAGCATCCGGGGGAAACCCACACAATCCACGGGGAGAAGGTGCAAACTCCGAGGTCAGGATCGAACCGGGGCTGTGGAGCAGCAGCACTACCCGCTTCTCACAGACCGCAGCACTTCAACCTACTGACAGGGCGTTTCCAATGATACCAAGCACTTACTGCCACTTGACAACGTGAGGGCTCTTCAATCGATAAAAGATGGAAGGAACAGGAAAACGTCACCACCAGCCAAGCAGATATTTATGCCGAAGATAGACACAAAAAGCTGGAGTAACTCAGCGGGTCAGACAGCATCTCTGGAGAAAAAGAATAGGTGACGTTTCGGGTCGATACTTTTCTTTAGAAGGGAGTCTGAAGAAGGGTCTCGTCCTGAAAAGTCACCCATTCCTTCTCTCCAGAGATGCTGCCTGACCCGCTGAGTTCTTCCAGCTTTTTGTGTCTATCTTCGGTTTAAACCAGCATCTGCAGTTCCTCCCTACACATATTTATGCTTACAGATAAAACCTTTCCTTTCAATGCAGAGGGAACGGAATGAATTGTGATTAAAGAGAGGCTGTTATTAAAAAGGGAATAAGTGAATTTTTGGAAAGACATAATCATTTTGCCATTGTACCTGAAGTTGATTAATATAAACTCTCTCTGCCCACAGTCCCACCTGAGTTGGGTTTGAATTGGCGATTATTAATCCTGTGTGTTTGTCATGGTCACTCCTGTCATTATAAACAAGGATACAGAGGCTTCAGAAGGCCAACAGAAAGATAGAGATTGAAAACCAGCAACATATTGCCACTGCTCCACTGCAAAATCTCCTCAAGGTATGCCTATTTTGAAGAAGTTCTCTTCCTCTCACCAACAAGAGTTCAGCAACATCCTCTCTCGCTGCTCCCCCTCTCCCACTCCCTTCATTCATTGTTCTTTATCTCTCTACATCACCCTTCGAGCCAGCACCGCCATTCAATGTGATCATGGCTGATCATCCACAATCAGTACCCCATTTCTGCCTTCTCCCCATATCCCCTGACTCTGCTATCTATAAGAGCCCTGTCTAGCTCTCTCTTGAAAGCATCCAGAAAACCGACCTCCACCGCCCACTGAGGCAGTGAATTCCACAACTCCCTGTGTGAAAAGTGTTTCCCCATCTCCGTTCTAAATGGATTACCCCTTATTCTTTAACTGTGGCCCCTGGTTCTGGACTCCCCCAACATCGAGAACATGGTTCCTGCCTCTAGCATGAAGAAGGGTCTCGACCTGAAACATCACCCTTTCCTTCTCTCCAGAGATGCTACCTGTCCCGCTGAGTTACTCCAGCTTTTTGTGTCTCTCTTCGGTTTAAACCTGCATCTGCAGCTCCTTCCTACACAAAGATATCCATTGGATGAGCTCGGAAGCTGACAAACAAGTCATCTAGCCCAACCACTCCATTCTGCACTGTGATCCACTCAAGCCACATCATCTACTTCTAGCCTTAAATGATCAGCCATGATCACACTGAACGGCGGTGCTGGCTCGAAGGGCCGAATGGCCTACTCCTGCACCTATTGTCTATGGTCTAGCAGTGGGACCCTCTCTTGCCATCTCCCTCATGGGTTCATAAGTTCATAAGTGATAGGATCAGAATTAGGCCATTCAGCCCATCAAGTCTACTTCACCGTTCAATAGTGGCTGATCTATCTCTCCCTCCTAACCCCATTCTCCTGCCTTCTCCCCGTAACCTCTGACAACCATACTAATCAAGAATCTATCTATCTCTGCCTTAAAAATATCCATTGACTTGGCCTCCACAGCCTTCTGTGGCAAAGAATTCGACAGATTCACCGCCCTCTGGCTAAAGAGGGTAAAAGTCGGTTCATCCAAACTCAATGATCAGAAGGTCAAAGGAAGTTCAAAGGTAAGAAGGATCCCGAACAGAAATGTCACCCATCCATTTTCTCCAGAGATGTGGCCTGACCCGCTTAGTTACATCAGCACTTTGTGCGACGTTTCTGGTCGAGACCCTCTGGTCCTCGACTCTCCCACTAGTGGGAACATCCTCTCCACATCCACTCTATGCGGTAAGTCCTGAGTTCCTGCTGCTTATCCTCTCTGCAGAAACCATATGGATTGGAGTTTAGAGATACAGCGCCGAAAGAGGCCCTTCGGCCCACTCATTCCGTGCCGACCAGCGATCCCCGCACACTAACACTATCCTACACACACTGGGGACAATTTACACTTATACCAAAGCCAATTTACCTACAAACCTGCACGTCTTTGGAGTATTTGGACACACAACCGAGCAGATTGTTAGCATTGCAGGAACAGTGAGGCTAGAAAATAATTTTCTTGCAGAAGGAATGTGCTGTCAATAAGCAAACGGCACTGGAGATAATTATGACGTAATGGTCCTTCATGGAGGAAGCTAGCTGTACAGGACTGACACTTGGATACAGTTCACCACACGAGTCAGCAGGCCCTAATGGTAGCTGACACTTCCCTCCCCCTGATGTGGTGGCCTGGCTTATTAATTGAGACCCGTCGTGTATTATGAGCTGCCTTGCTCTCCAGGATGCGCAGTAGGGAAATACTGTGGCGTATTGGAAAAGGCCGCAATCCATCAAGCTGTCAGAGTCGGTCACAGCGCAGAGTCCTGGAGAGGAGCTGTCCGTCCTCCAGAGGATGAGAATGTGAGCTTTCCTCTACACCGTCACGTGTGTAGGATAGTGTTAACATGCGGGGATCAGAAGAATAAGAGGGGATCTCATTGAAACATATAAGATTGTTAAGGGTTTGGACACGCTGGAGGCAGGAATGTTCCCGATGTTGGGGGAGTCCAGAACCAGGGGCCACAGTTTAAGAATAAGGAGTAAACCATTTAGAACGAAGACGAGGAAACACTTTTTATCAGAGAGTGGTGAGTCTGTGGAATTCTCTGCCTCAGAAGGCGATGGAGGCCGGTTCTCTGGATGCTTTCAAGAGAGAGCTAGATAGGGCTCTTAAAAATGGCGGAGTCAGGGCATATGGGGAGAAGGCAGGAACGGCGTACTGATTGTGGATGATCAGCCATGATCACGTTGAATGGCTGTGCAGGCTCGAAGGGCTGAATGGCCTACTCCTGCACCTATTGTCTATTGTCTATCACTGGTCGGTGTGGACATGGTGGGCCGAAGGGCCAGTTTTGGTGCTGTACAACCTCATGATACAGTAACCTTTAGCACTAAATGCAACCCTGGCAAGTCATTCCTTATGGTAACAAACAGTTAAATTAATATGTTAACAAGTGAACATATTCTGCAAGTAAGAATTTAATTGTTCGTTCTGTCTGGGACATATGACAATAGAACACTCTTGACTCTTAACCCAGCCTTCTGGATGCGAGAAGCTGGCCATCCGTGAGTCACGATGCCAGGCGGAAGAGGGCTTTGCCCGAGCTAGGTGCTTGCCCCATTCCCGGGGTTACGTTCGCGCCCGGGTGATGTTAGAGATTCACATAGTTGTATAGTCGTTATTCAGACTATTTGTAAGGATTGTAACATAGTTATTTGAACATTTAGTGTCTAGATAATTTGGTGATTTTGTAATATGTTGGTGGGTGTGTTATCACAGGTTTGTTTTGTATCATGAACGGAATTAAATATATTTTTTACTGGGTGCGAGAAAGAGCCTGGTATTGAAAAGAACCATCTCCAGTTTGTTCCAAAGCAGCATTCCACAATGCACGTATTTATCCGGATATCCAGATACAACAGTCCTTTCCCCAGCCAAGCCAGCAGTCATTAACCCTGACTCCAGAAGCTCTTCCCTTGAATCTAACACCCTGTGGCCAGCTCACGTTTCCACGCTGCATCTCCTCTCCCCCACGATGTGTCTATCAGTGTGTGAGGCTCCCATCTGCTCGCCGCGCTGGAGCCATATTACATCTCCACACGTCAATTAGCTTCCACTGGCCTCCAAAGGGAGCTAAGCGGAGCCATGCCAGGCGCATGTGTCCTCTCATCTGCCCCTTCTGTCCTTCCCATTCCATACGACACATGCAAAAGCAAACTTCATTGTCTATACGTGTGGAGCAAAGAACTGCAGACGCCGGTTTAAACTGAGCATTCCCCTTCCGCCTTCCGCAGAAACCGTTCCGTCCACAACTCCCTGGTTAACTCATCCCTTCCCACCCACACCACCCCTCCCCAGGTAACTTCCTCTGCAGCCGCAGGAGATGCAACACCTGTCCTTATACCTCCCCCCAGGCAGAGATGTCAGTGTGGGATTGGGAGGTGTTTGGCAACCGGGAGATCAGGTCAGTCCAGGCGGACTCAACGTGAGAGTGCCAATCAGAGGAACAAGTACATCTTCTCATTTGGGCCGTGCTAGTTCTGTGGTTGTCACTGGACTCATATCCCACCAGTACAACGATTTTGGGAACTTAGTCTGAGCAATTAAATAAACTCTGCAAGCACGGTTTCTCACGGCATGAGGTGAGTGGCCATAAACGGGAAGAGCTAAGAACAGACGTGAGTGAATGAATGGGTTGTGTAACCCAGTAGCTGTGGCAAGCTCTACCTTCAGACCTATTGAATCCAGCTTGTTGGGTGACCAAACCAAGTTGTTGCTGAATGTAACTGGGCCACCGGTGCTCGTGAGTGGAAGAAGACACCAATTACCCGCTCTAACAGCAGTAATGTGATCCATTAGGTTGTAGGGGCTGAATTAGGCCATTCGGCCCATCAAATCTGCTCCGCCATTCAATCATTGATCAAGATAGATCAATCTGATCTATCTGTCCCTCTCAACCCCCTTCTCACCATCTTACTAATCAAGAACCTATCAATCTCTGCCTTAAAAATATCCATTGACTTAGCCTCCACAGCCATAGAAACATTGGTGCAAGAGTAGGCCATTCAGCCCTTTGAACCAGCACCGCCATTTAATATGATCATGGCTGATCATCTAAAATCAGTACCCCATTCCTGTTTTCCCCCCCATATCCCTTGATTCCTTGAGCCCTAAGAGCTAAATCTAATTTGTGGCAATGAATTCCACAGATTCACCACCCACTAACCATAGAAAGTCAACATAGAGCAGTGGCTGCGGTTCACATGTTGGCTGGTGTGGGCAAGCTGGGCCGAAGGACCAGTTTCCACGCTGTAAGACTCTGTGTGTTGGGCGATCTCCTTGACCTGCTGTGGCGTTTTGCTCTTGCTCCGGTAAGTTATTCGGCCGGTTTTCGGTGTCACAGCACCGTGCTTGGTTGGAATGCATCGCCTATTGTGACGGATCTAGATGCTAGGACCCTGGGCAAGATCTGCACCATCAGAGCCTCCTCGGTCGCTGAGTTGCTAGATCAAGGCCCTTGGTGAATGCTGGAGATCTCACCGCACTCCTGTCAAAGTCATTATTCACCCCAATGTTGTTAAAAATGGAGCGTTCCTTCACACTGATTGTGGATGACACCATGTTTAAGAAAGAACTGCAGATGCTGGAAAAATCGAAGGTAGACACAAACACTGATAAGGTAGACAAAAATGCTGGAGAAACTCAGCGGGTGAGGCAGCATCTATGCAGCGAAGGAATAGATGACACTATGTGCAAATTAGCTTGCATTCCTCGGAAAGTGTTTTCTGGTTTTGTTTCAGATTTCCAGCATCTGCAGTCTTATGTTTTTTATCCATAGTCCATCCTTATTGCAATGACGTCCTTGGCTACCATTGCTCCTGCATCTCCACACCGCTGTCCAGTAACGGGGACCATATGTAGCGACATTACTGCATGTTGAGTCACACGCAAGGCTTCCCTGATGTGCAACTCTCCCTCTCCCTCTCCAGAAATGAGTGCCTTTCTAAATCTGCCTGGCACTGTGGCACAGCAGTAGAGTTGCTACCTTACAGCATTTACAGTGCCAGAGTCCCGGTTTCAATCCTGACTACGGGTGCTTGCCTGTACGGAGTTTGTACGTTCTCCCCGTGACCACCTGGGTTTTCTCTGAGATCTTCGGTTTCCTCTCAATCTCCAAAGATCTACAGGTTTGCAGGCCAATTAGCTTTGTATAAATGTAAATTGTCCCTAGTGTGTGTAGGATAATGTTAATGTGCGGGGATCGCTGGTCAGTGCGGATTCGGTGGGCCGAAGGGCCTGTTTCCGTGCTGTATCACTAAACTAGACTAAAACTAAACTAAAATCTGTTGCTGGTGACTGACTGTGGAATCCTCGACAGGATTGCCAGCAACTTAAGCTGCAAACCAACAGACTGTGCTGAGTCAAACCTGGGGAATCTCTTACACCCCAGAGGATGCTCTTGCAATATGCTGTCGCTTTCCCACAAGAGCAGTCAAAACATCTCCAGTAGTGCCCTGGCAAAATCCTCTGCAAATACCATGCACATTTTTATGCGCGACATCTGAACTGAAGTACAGACTCAAGCACTGGAGACCGTTCACTTGCATCTCACCAACGAACCACCCGCACTTTCAGAACCACTGCTCAAAGTAAAGGAGGTGCTCAACCCACATACAATACGTTACCATCGGGCTTTACTTATCCCAGGAGGGAGATTATTGATTAGCACAGGTGTTATGGGGAGAAGGCAGGAGATCTGCCATTCAATGAAGGCAAATGCAATTTATTTCAAGAGGACTAGAATGCAAATACAGGTGGATGTAATGCTGAGGCTCTAGAAGGCGCTGGTCAGGCCATATTTGGAATATTGTGAGCAATTCTGGGCCCATATCTGAGGAAGGATGTGCCGGCTCTGGAGAGGGTCCAGAGGAGGTTTACAAGAATGACCCCAGGAATGAGTGGGTTTAACATAGGATGAGCGTTTGACGGCACTGGGCCTGTACTCACTGGAGTTTAGATGAATGAGGGGGGACCTCATTGAAACTTACCAAATAGTGAAAGGCTTGGATAGAGTGGATATGGAATGGATGTCTCTACTGGTGGGACAGTCTAGGACCAGAGGTCACATCCTCAGAATTAAAGAGCCATATAACCATATAACAATTACAGCACGGAAACAGGCCATCTCGGCCCTTCAAGTCCGTGCCGAACAACTTTTTTCCCTTAGTCCCACCTGCCTGCACTCATACCATAACCCTCCATACCCTTCTCATCCATATGCCTATCCAATTTATTTTTAAATGATACCAACGAACCTGCCGCCACCACTCATTCCACACCGCTACCACTCTCTGAGTAAAGAAGTTCCCCCTCATGTTACCCCTAAACCTCTGTCCCTTAATTCTAAAGTCATGTCCTCTTGTTTGAATCTTCCCTATTCTCAAAGGGAAAAGCTTGTCCACATTAACTCTGTCTATCCCTCTCATCATTTTAAAGACCTCTATCAAGTCCCCCCTTAACCTTCTGCGCTCCAGAGAATAAAGACCTAACTTATTTAACCTATCTCTGTAACTTAGCTGTTGAAACCCAGGCAACATTCTAGTAAACCTCCTCTGTACCCTCTCTATTTTGTTGACATCCTTCCTATAATTGGGTGACCAAAACTGCACACCATACTCCAGATTTGGTCTCACCAACGCCTTGTACAATTTTAACATTACATCCCAGCTTCTATACTCAATGCTCTGATTTATAAAGGCTAGCATACCAAAAGCTTTCTTTACCACCCTATCTATATGAGATTCCACCTTCAAGGAACTATGCACGGTTATTCCCAGATCCCTCTGTTCAACCGTTTACCATGTACGTCCTATTTTGATTTGTCCTGCCAAGGTGTAGCACCTCACATTTATCAGCATTAAACTCCATCTGCCATCTTTCAGCCCATTTTTCCAACTGGCCTAAATCACTCTGTAGACTTTGGAAATCCTCTTCATTATCCACAACACCCCCTATCTTGGTATCATCTGCATACTTACTAATCCAATTTACCACCCCTTCATCCAGATCATTGATGTACATGACAAACAACAAAGGACCCAACACAGATCCCTGAGGCACCCCACTAGTCACCTGCCTCCAACCCGACAAACAGCCATCCACCATTACTCTCTGGCCCTTTGAGAAAGGTGGTGAGGAGGAATTTTGTTAGTCAGAAGGTGGTGAATGTGTGGAACTCATTGCCAGAGAGGGCTGTGGAGACCAAGTCAGTGGATATTTTTAAGGCAGAGATAGACATAGAAAATAGGTGCAAGAGTAGGTCATTCGGCCCATTGAGCCAGCACCGCCATTTAATATGATCATGGTTGATCATCTAAAATGAGTACCCTGTTCCTGCTTTTTCCCAATATCCCTTGATTCCGTTAGCCCTAAGAGATTTATCTAACTCTTGAATGCATCTTGATTAGAACGGGTGGCAAGGCTTATGGGCAGAAGTCAGGAGAATGGGATTAGGAGGCAGAGATCAGCCATGATTGAATGGCGGAGTGGACACGCTACTATAACTTGTGAACGTGTACTGAATGGCCTCTAGCTGCTGCTCTTCATGTTTCCATGTTCCAAAAGAAGATGAGAGGAACAGTAATGCACAATCCATCGGGCACTAAAGAGGTTTCAAGAATCGAGGATCAACTAGCAGTGTATTAAATACATCCATTCTGCTTATAGATTAAACCTCTCTGCTGCTGATAAATCAAACAGCTCGATTTGACACCACGTGAAATATTACTGATTAATACTGGATGTTGCCGGCTGCAGAACTGGTGTTGTTGATAATTATTTGACAGGATAATTGAACATTCCAACATAAACGAGTTTGGCACATGCAATGGGAATAAGAGAATTCCCATCAATCACACAGTGCCTGGCCCTTGCGGATTGCAGACCGGAGCTATGGTCAAGATGCCATTCATTCAGCAACAAAGTCATCGTTTTAAAAAACGAGCAACAGATTTAGTTATCAATTTACTGAATATCATTGAGAACAGCGCGAGAGGCCCTGAAGGAATGCTTCATAATGTGCCTCAAGAACTGCTGCTTCATTGAATCGAGATATGAAACACTGTTCACAGTCCCGCTGAGACCAGAGGTGGTACGAGTAGCACACAACACAGGGCAGGCTTAGAGCTTGATGACGGATATGGCAGGTAGTGGAAAAGACAGCTGAGGGAAAGCTCAGGAACAACAGCGGCAGTTCCCAGGAAAAGCTCAGGAACAGCAGCAGCAGTTCCCAAAAAACTGGACAATCTGGCAAGCAAATAGAATTAGCTTTTGCTTTCTGGGATGCGGGTGACACGGGCAAGGCCACCACGTACTGCCCAGGCCACCATGCCCATCTCTAAACCAGAGTTGTCCATGAGGTGAAGCAGTTCATTGGTCCACGCGGTGAAGGTGTTCCATTGGTGCATTTGGTGAAGGTCTTCTATTGGTTCATCGGTGAAGGTGTTTCATTGGTCCATGCAGTGAAGGTGTTCCATTGGTCCATGCGGTGAACATCTTCCATTGGTCCATGCAGTGAAGATGTCCCATTGGTCCATGCAGTGAAGATGTTTCATTGGTCCATGGGGTGAAGGTGTTTCATTGGTCCATGCAGTGAAGGTGTTTCATTGGTCCATACGGTGAAGGTGTATCATTAGTCCATGCAGTGAAGGTGTTTCATTGGTCCATGCAGTGAAGTTGTTTCATTGGTCCATGCGGTGAAGGTGTTTCATTGGTCCATGCGGTGAAGGTGTTTCACTGGTCCATGCGTTGAAGGTGTTTCATTGGTCAATGTGGTGAAGATGTCCCACTGGTCCATGCGTTGAAGGTGTTTCATTGGTCAATGTGGTGAAGGTGTTTCACTGGTCCATGCGTTGAAGGTGTTTCATTGGTCAATGTGGTGAAGATGTCCCACTGGTCCATGCGTTGAAGGTGTTTCATTGGTCAATGTGGTGAAGGTGTTTCACTGGTCCATGCAGTGAGAATGTTCCCACTCTCCATGTGGTCAAGGTGCTACCACGGTGCTTCTCTGGTTTAGACCCAACGACAACAAGAACATGTGAAATAGAAGCCGGAAGATGCCTCAGTCTGAAGATATAGACACAAAATGCTGGAGTAACACAGCGGGACAGGCAGCATCTCTGGAGAGAAGGAATGGTGGCGTTTCGGGTCAAGACCCCTCTTCAGACTGATGCCTCAGTATGATCCTATCTCACTGTCTCTCTCACACCGCTTGTTCGCTCTAGCCATTTGCAGGGTTGGATTCCCATGGGGGTAACAACCTCATCATGCCTTCTTTACAGTGAAGCTCCAATTCGCTTTACCCCAGGGACTCCAACCTCCAGTTCCTAGTCAGCCCTCGTGTGTGGACTAATCAGCTGCCCAGGACATGAGGCCGGGATGTCCAGCTCCCCCCCCCCCCCCCCCCCCCCCCGTCTATGGAACGTTAGCGCACAGAAGCCGATGTTCGTGGCCCACTAGTTCACAAGATATAGGAGTAGAATTAGGCCATTTGACCCATCGACTCTACTCCGCCATTCAATCATTGCTGATCTCTGCCTACTAATACAATTTTTCTGCCTTCTCCCCATGACCCTTGACACTGACTTGGCCTCCACGGCCCTCTGTGGCAATGAGTTCCACAGATTCACCACCTTCTGACTAAAGAAGTTCATCATCACCTCCTTTTTAAAAGAGCACCCTTTAAGTCTGAGGCTGTGACCTCTGGTTCTAGACTCTCCGACCAGTGGAAACATCCTCTCCACATTCACTCTATCCAGGCCTTTCATTATTCTGTAAGTTTCAATGAGGTCTCTCCTCAACCTTCTCAACTCCAGCAAGTACAGGTCCAGTGCTGTCAAACGCTCATCATATGTTCACCCACTCATTCTTATAAACCTCCTCTGGACCCTCTCCAGAGCCAGCACATCTTCCTCAGATATGGGGCCCAACATTGCTCACATCGCTCCACTGGCTCCTGGTTGTCACAGTGCCAGGCTGATCCATACACCGTTGTGAATGACCTTCGAGGGGCAGGTGTCTAAGTGAATATGATGGTGTGCTGAGTGCATCAGGGAGTTGGGCTGTTCTAATCCTGTGTGTACACGTTTAGTCTGCTGGAATCATTTCTATTCTGAATGGTTCCTCTCAACCAGCTCCTGACATGAATATTTTCAATCGCTTAACTAAACTTGAAAATTAGATCATTTCTTGTCTGTAATGAGTGCTCCAGACTAAATATATTATCTTTGTCGGCACAACTGTCCCCTGTGGATGGATGGGGAATGTGTGATCAAAGGCGAGATGAAGGCTTAACCGTGTGTGAGCACCAGAATGTTTATACTGGGAGGCTCGAGCCTTTCAGTGTTCCTCCCCCTCTCTGTCCCTTAGGAGCACTGAGTCAAAGTGGCATGGTGCATGGAAACAGGCCCTTCGGCCCGCCAAATCTGTGCACACCATCACCCTCCTGTTAATACTGGTCACCAGAATTTACCAATTCCGCACTGTATCACTAAACTAAACTCAACTAAACCAATCTGTACCTTTCCTCACCACCTCCTGGATTATTAAACACATCCATCACACACTGTGACAAGAGGTTTCATTTATTCTCAGTGGCTTCAGTTTACAAGGAATTAATCTGTGTTTACCTTATCTGTTCTGCTAATATTCCTCTTCCTCCCCTCGGGGGCTCGCTAGTGACAGAGGGGGTTTTGCTGGGGACCGAGGGGGTCTCTGTGGGCGGTCTGTGAGGTGGTCTCTCCTCCCACCCCTTACACGGGGTCTCTGTGTGCTCCTGACCCACGGACTCCAGGTTCCCGACCCCATCTGTACACCGTGTAGGAAGGTACTGCAGATGCTGGTCTAAATCGTCGATTAACACAAAATGCTGGAGTAGCTCAGGCAGTATCTCTGGAGAGAAGGAACCGGTGACATTTCGGCTCGAGTCTGAAGAAGGGTCTCAACCCGAGACGTCACTCATTCCTTCTCTCCAGAAATGCTGCCTGTCTCCTGTACGGCAGCATTTTGTGTCTATCTGTACACTGTATGGTGCCTCCGTATACTCTCAGTCTACTACTGCTGCACTAATCTAAGATGTAAGATACTAAGATGTATCTAAGTGGTTATGCATAGTGATACCTGTACTGAACCGTACCTCGGTATAAGTGCCAAACAACCGTATGATCCCAATGCTCCCCACTATGAGATTCCCAGGGGTCGGTTGGGATGGGGAGTTTCTTCCAGGGGGCTTGAACCTCTTGCTCAACCTGGTCACCTCTTCCCAGAGCTCGGAACAGAGTGCGTGCTCTGGTCACATGTCCACAATATGGCCAGCCTAACAGAGCCCACTGTGTGTGACAGCAACTCTGTGCTGCTTGTTTCGTTTTTAGTTTAGGAGATACGGTGCGGGATCAAGCCCTTTGGCCCACGGAGTCCACACCGACCAGCGATCCCCACACACTAGGAGGGTTTCGACCCGAAATGCCACCTATTCCTTTTCTCCAGAGATGCTGCCGGACCCGCTGAGTTACTCCAGCACTCTGTGAAACGTCACCTATCCATGTTCTCCACAGATGCTGCCTGACCCGCTGAGTTACTCCAGCACTCTGTGAAACGTCACCTATCCATGTTCTCCACAGATGCTGCCTGACCCGCTGAGTTACTCCAGCACTTTGCTTCCTTAAATGAACTGACAGCTTGTACTAATAAATAATTTAATTCCATAAACGTACTGGATGCCAAGAGGGTTTCATAGAGGTCACCATACAAACTGGCCCGAAGCTACAGACAGAAAGTACCAGGGCTCCTGCCCTCAAACCTCGGGTAGCTTTAATGAGCATATTAATGCTGGGTGAGAGAGGCAAAGAAGGAAGTCACGGCACAGGCAGTTGAAGGCACCAGCACCAGTGGCGGAGCGTGGGGAAATGTGAGAGGCTTGAGAGTGGATGTGGAGAGGATGTTTCCAACAGTGGGAGAGTCTAGGACCAGAGGGCACAGCCTCAGAAATAAAGGACGTTCCTTTGGGAAGGAGATGAGGAAGAATTTCTTTCGTCAGAGGGCGGTGAATCTGTGGAATTCATTGCCACAGACGGCTGTGGAGGCCAAGTCAATGGATATTTTTAAGGTGGAGATAGACAGATTCTTGATTAGTACGGGTGTCAGGGGTTATGGGGAGAAGGCAGGAGAATGAGGTTAGGAGGGAGAGATAGATCAGCCGTGATTCAATGGCGGAGTAGACGATGGGCCGAATGGCCTAATTCTGTTCCTACTGCTTACTTGGGGGTCTGGAATTGGAGGGAGGCTGAGACCCTGCAGCTGAACTGGAACTTCACCGTAGAAGTAAAGTCCGGTGTGACCTTGCAGCCTTTTATAGTTGCAAGCCTTAGTAACCCAAGCACTATGCTCTGAAATAGATTTCTCAATCCACAAAGGGATAATCAGAGAAACGATCTTGGTTAATGCTGTACCATCCGAGACACAACTGTATCTCTGCACTAATCGCCACTCGTCAAGGAGGGCTCATGGTTACAACAACCTGCCCTCTGTGTGACAATCAGTCCACCCCCCACTCTCTTAGTCATAGTGATGCAGGCCCAACTTGCCCACACCGGCCAACATGTCCCAGCTACACTAGTCATAGAGTGATACAGGCCCAACTTGCCCACACCGGCCAACATGTCCCAGCTACACTAGTCCCACCTGCCTGCATTTGGTCCTTATCCCTCCAAACCTGTCCTATCCATGTACCTGTGACCAGAACAGGGCACAATCCCAGTGTGAGCAGAACTGTGCACAATCGCAGTGTGAGCAGACATGTGCATATTCGCAGTGTGAGAACTGTGCACGATCCTAGTGTGAGCAGAACAGGGCACAATCCCAGTGTGAGCAGAACTGTGCACGATCCTAGTGTGAGCAGCCATGTGCACGATCGCAGTGTGAGCAGAACTGTGCATAATCAGTGTGATTAGAATTGTGCACGATGCTAGTGTGAACAGAACTGCTCACAATCCCAGTGTGACCCATTCACTTACAAATGGTCATCTGTGGCATTCAACATAAGCAGCCCCTCAGCTAATAATGAACCGTTCTACATTTCCTTATCACCATCCACTTTGATCAGTTGTTTTCACACCCAACCCTTCAATATCTCTAGACTCCATCTCTCCTGATTCTCAGTCTGATGGGTCTAAACCTGAAATGTCACCTATCCATGTTCTCCACAGATGCTGCCTGACCCGCTGAGTTACTCCAGCACTCTGTCAAACGTCACCTATCCATGTTCTCCACAGATGCTGCCTGACCCGCTGAGTTACTCCAGCACTATGTGTCCAGCCAAGATCTCTCTGTTCCAGCACACACTTTGGACTCTGTTTCAAAGTCGTTCCTTGCATGAGATCTCATCGCACAGGTTTTCAGGTTAGAACCCAACCTTTCATAAATGATGCCAAATTAGAAACCAGAGCAAACAGCAGCTAAACGATGCCAAGGGCTGCTGTCTGTGAGCTGAACCGTAGCAAAGACAGATTAAAAAAGCAACGCCGAAAATTCACCCTCAAGCCAACATGAGGCAGAGAAACAGCAGACACACCGAACTGCAGATGCTGGTTTACAAAAAAAAGCACAGAGTGCTGGAGTAACTCAGTGGGTCAGGCAGCATCGTTGGAGAACATGGATAGGTGACATTGAATAGGGCCACAGTCTAACACATAGTCCCAACCCGAAACGTCACCTATCCATGTTCTCCACAGATGCTGCCTGACTCGCTGAGTACTCCAGCTTTTTGTATCATTCTCAATGTTGTTCAAGCCTTGTCTCTTAATATTGGCTTCCTTCCATCTGCCTGACAAACCACCGAAGACATGTCCACTCACCAAGCCAGTCCTGCTCACTACAACGCTGCATGGTCACACCTCTGTCACACGGAATCCAACCCCCCCCCCCCACACCATCTCCTAGATCACCACAACCTCATGGTAATATTCTCACCCTCCCAAACCTGCCAGCTCCCCCATCAACAAGGACAAGGGCAGTAGTGCATCATCAACACCTACACACTTCCACCCCAGCTACATACCATTAGAATGACTGAATCTTTGAGCCACACAGCACAGAAACCTTCCATCGCCTCAATCTACACCTCACGATGCCCCAGCACGGCCAGCAGCACAATCACAGACCAATCCCACCCCCGGTCACTCCCTCTTCTCCCCTCTCCCATCGGGGAAGTGTGAGAACGCATACTTCCAGATACAGGGACAGTTTCTTCCCAGCTGTTACCAGGCAACTGGACAATGGGAGACAATGTGTAGGAAGGAACTGCAAATGCTGGCTTCAAACCGAAGATAGACACAAAAAGCTGCAGTAACTCAGCGGGTCAAGCAGCATGTTTGGAGAGCGGGAATGGGTGATCTTTCGGGTCAAGACCCTTCTTCAGCCCCAGTTTGAAGAAGGGTCTCGACCCGAAACGTCACCCATTCCTTCTCTCCAGAGTTGCTGCCTGACCCGCTGAGTTACTCCAGCTATTTGTGTCTATAATGGGAGACAAATGGTTTGTGGAGACTAGGCAAAGGACTTTCCACCTCACCAAAAGGGGGGGGGGGGTGCTGTCACTGGGGGGCAGAGAGGTCCAACAGGCCATTCGGTCCGTTTCCTTTCCATACCAGCCCCCATATTCAGTTTGGACCGCGTTCAGATCCCAGCTCTAAGTGCAACATCAGGACTGGTGACAAGGCGTTGAACAATATTGCCAACATCCATTCAGTCATATTAGTGGGTGTAATTCACTGGAATATACTGCCCTGTCAGGCTGAACATGGAATACTAAATGAACTGATCTGTTTACATTCTGCTATGTTTCGATAGACACCACTCCCATGCCCCCAGCGTTAGACATCACTCATTAACCGAGCCTTGCACTGATTTCTCATCAGACCAAGAAATATAAATGCGTGCGTTGGCACGATACCCAAAGGTGGCAGAAGCCACTCAGTGCCCGGAACCCTGCTGCAGAATCGCCAGCTGCTCGGTGAAACATACAGACAACATCACTCTCTTTTGTCCCAGCAATGCAGCAACTGGAGAATTGGGAGCGAGGGGGGGGTGGGGGGCACTTGGTCACCCACCTGCATTTCAGGTGAGTGACCGAGTGTCAAACGCTGGGGACAAAGGGAGGTCAGGCAGCATCTGTGGAGAACATGGATAGGTGACGTTTCACACAGTGCTGGAGTAACTCAGTGGGTCAGGCAGCATCTGTGGAGAACATGGATAGGTGACGTTTCACAGAGTGCTGGAGTAACTCAGCAGGTCAGGCAGCATCTGTGGAGAACATGGATAGGTGACGTTTCACAGAGTGCTGGAGTAACTCAGTAGGTCAGGCAGCATCTGTGGAGAACATGGATAGGTGACGTTTCACAGAGTGCTGGAGTAACTCAGTAGGTCAGGCAGCATCTGTGGAGAACATGGATAGGTGACGTTTCACAGAGTGCTGGAGTAACTCAGTGGGTCGGGCAGCATCTGTGGAGAACATGGATAGGTGACGTTTCACAGAGTGCTGGAGTAACTCAGCAGGTCAGGCAGCATCTGTGGAGAACATGGATAGGTGACGTTTCACAGAGTGCTGGAGTAACTCAGCGGGAGAAGGAATAGGTGACGTTTTGGGTCGAGACCCTTCATCAGACTGAGAGTCAGGGAGGGGAACACAGGAAGAACTTTGCAGCTAACTTGAAACAGTCAGACACACGTGATCTTAACAAAGTTCTGCGATTTAATGAAAGATGACGCTGCAGGTTATGGACAGCTGGCTGTGGTATTTCATCAGGGTTTATGGTCTATATTCTACGACACTACACTGGAGCGGGAAACGTTCCCCGAGGATAAAACCACAATATACAACGTTGGCCAATACACACCGCCACCGTTTATAGAGACGTTAATGCAGGGAAGTGCGGCACAGTACTTCAGCTAGAGGCAGTGCCGTCAGCTCCAGCCTCCTCCACCCCCCCACCCCTCATCTACCTGTAACAGATGGGGAATTCAAGCTTAGTTAATTAAATAAATCTAAAAAACAATTCCCAGTCTCAACACCGGGAGCATAGAGTGACTGCATTGTCATAAAATCCCATCTGGTTTACTAACATCCTGCAGGCAAGGGAATGTGCCATCCTCACACAGTACGGATCTATCTGTGACTCCAGACCATCCTTACCCAGTCTGGGTCTATCTGTGTTCAGACCGTCCTTACCCAGTCTGGGTCTATATGAGTCCAGACTGTCCTTACCCAGTCTGGGTCTATCTGTGTCCAGACCATCCTTACCCAGTCTGGGTCTAACTGTGTCCAGACCGTCCTTACCCAGTCTGGGTCTATATGAGTCCAGACTGTCCTTACCCAGTCTGGGTCTATCTGTGTCCAGACCATCCTTACCCAGTCTGGGTCTAACTGTGTCCAGACCGTCCTTACCCAGTCTGGGTCTAACTGTGTCCAGACCGTCCTTACCCAGTCTGGGTCTATCTGTGTCCAGACCATCCTTACCCAGTCTGGGTCTATCTGTGTCCAGACCATCCTTACCCAGTTTGGGTCTAACTGTGTCCAGACCATCCTTACCCAGTCTGGGTCTATCTGTGTCCAGACCATCCTTACCCAGTCTGGGTGTATCTTTGTCCAGACCATCCTTACCCAGTCTGGGTCTGTCTGTGACTCCAGGCCTAAACATTTATTTTCTGTACTTTAAAAAAGGGCTTTATTCAGTATTTGCATTGTACCAGAAGGTACAAAGACTTCCAATAGTCACGTTACATCAGGCAATCATTATAATACAATGGTGGCATCTTTATCTACAATGCACCTCCCCCCTCCCCCTGTCCCTCCCCCTCCCCCTCCCCGCGTTGACCAGCATTCACGGATGGTCTCCAGAGTCCCCGTGGACACCGCGTGTTCCCTCTCCAGGGACACGCAAGCATGGTCGAGGTCCCGGCAGCTGACTCTGGTGTGACTACCGACTGCCCGCAGCCTGGACCCGTGGGAGAAGAATGTCTCGCTGAGTTACTCCAGCATTTTGTGTCTGCCTTCGGCAGGCCCAGCAACCTGTGTGGGAATTGGGAAAGACCCTGACTCTGCAGACAAGAGTGTGAAAAGCTGTCACAGGGACCTGTGAAATACCTAGCGCCAGCCCTCTAACAGTTGTCACCATCATCAGGGATAAGCGCTTGTCTGCACACTCGCTGTGCGAGCTGCAACGTTAAATACTCCATGTGGCAAAGTGTGAAACCCATTGACGGGGTTTAGAGAATGCAGTGTGAATGACTGGCTCAGCATCTACTGCAGGAACCACCAGCAAAAGGCTCACTTGCACCTTCTCCCAGCTAACAATGATAGACACAACATACTGGAGTAACTCAGCGGGACAGGCAGCATCTCTGGAGAGAAGGAATGGGTGACGTTTCGTGTGAAGACCCTTCTTCAGACTATCACAGTTCAGTCTGAAGAAGGGATTAAGGGGCGGGATTAAAATGCCGTTTTCTCCTGCCTGTCTGAGATATATTTTCTTGGGCTGCCAGGTGATGCAGAAAAATCGTTCCCACTTCCGAGAACGGAAGTATTTTTTTAAATCGTGGGACAATTTAATCGTTGGAGTAAAATAAAAAAGTGACTTCTAACGCCGACAACGGGACGGATCTCATGTAGGGGGCAAAACATAAGGTAAGTCATTTATATTACATATAAACGTGCTTCTTAGCATGACTTTCATCAAAATTTCCTTGGCAAAAATGTGATTTTGGCCCCATACGAACAGGCAGTGTTTTTCCTGCCGATATGGGGTTCAAATTTACTGCAACCGCAACGTTCCAATCGATCGCGTTCTACAAAAACACACTAAAAAAAAATCAAGATGATTTAAATGGCCATTAATTTACGGGAATTAAACATTAAATTCCTTCCATTTGGCCTATTAATTCATGACAATGAGATTTAAAAATCATATTATATTGTGATTTCTTGTGTGAATGTTATTTGGACACTTAGGCTATTTAAAAATGTTCATCTTTGCTTAAGAAATGGATAGATGTTTAGATCTAGTAATTGCATTTTGTAATTAGCTACAATTAGGTAACTAACTAATTATATGCTTTAATTTCAGGTCATCCAAGTAAGATTGTTTCATATTTGTTTCAGAACGCTTCAATCTATAATAACTGAAAATGTCTTTCAGTTCTCTTAATTTTTAAGAATGTTATGGGCTGTTGACTGTCCTCGATCACAGCTTTTGTGTCAAATCAATGGAAAAGCAAGAGGGAACAAAATGATAATTTCCGAGTATGAAAATGGCCATAACTGTTTTAATATTGAAGATATGAAAGTGAATTAGATGTCAAATTAAACTTACTTTTATGCTTTATTTGATGGGATAAATTGCAGACTTGATTTTTAAAATCTCAACATTTTGTAACATTGCTACCATTTCTCCTCTCCACAGATGCTGCCTGTCCCGCTGAGTTACTCCAGCATGTTGTGTCTATCTTTGGCTCACTTGTACCCTGCCTCTCCCACCAGCTCGCCCCACCTTCAGTAAGACCACCACCCTGCCCCACCCTTCAGTAAGACCACCAGCTCGCCCCACCTTCACTGCACCCTGGCCAATCCCTCTTCTCCCCTCTCCCATCAGGCAAGAGGTACAGAAGTGTGAAAACCCCTAGTCCAGATTCAGGGAAAGTTTCTTCCCAGCTATTGTCTGGCCACTGAATCATCCTACCTCCATCCTGGCCACACACTCATCTCCCTGCCCCCTTCAGGTAGAAGGTACAGGAGCCTGAAGACTGCAACAACCAGGTTCAGGAATAGCTACTTCCCCATCAGGCTATTAAACCTGGCTCGGACAAAACTCTGATCATTAATAACCCATTATCTGTTATTTGCACTTTATCAGTTTATTTATTCATGTGTGCATGTATTTATATAATGATATATGGACACACTGATCTGTTTTGTAGTAAATGCCTTCTATGTTCTGTGTGCTGAAGCAAAGCAAGAATTTAATTGTCCTATCAGGGGCACATGACAATAAACTCACTTGAACTTGAACATCCAGAGAGCAGTGTTGAACTACTATCTACCTCTTTGGTGACCCTCGGACTATCATTGATCGGACTTTGCTGGCTTTACCTTGCACTAAACATTATTCCCTTATCAAGTGTGTATACACTGTGAATGGATCGATTGTAATCATGTATTGTCTTTCTGCTGACTGGATAGCACGCAACAAAAGCATTTCACTGTACCTCGGTACAAGTGACAATAAACTCAACTGAAGTGAGCAGGGTGATGCTGTACATTGCACATGGATGCCTCTGTCACTAACTGCATGACTGTCACTCACAGCACAAGTGCATGCTGCTGATCCTGCGTGTGGCAACTGCAGCCGAACGGGAGGTGGGCGACGTGCAGCAGCCGTGCATCTGGAATGACGTTCCACACTCCCAGGAATGTGACCTACATTCACAGAGGAAGCTTGCAGCACCATCAAAGGAAGTGGTGCATCTCCCGAGAGTGCGCTGGGCCTTGGGAGAGCAGCTGGAAGAGGCAGTCCCTGCCTGATCCCCGCTACACCGCACAGAACAGGCTGCAAACACGCTGTGCTCCTTGCCAGAGGTGGAGCCCACGCTGATCAGGGTGACCTTGTCCACAGAGACCCTCGGCTCAGACACACACACACACACACACGGGAAGTCTCCAGGACACCATCGCATTGACACTTATTTATAGCATGTGCTCGCTTTCCCTCTCCTTTCTCACTTCCCCTCGCTCTCCCTCTTTCTTTTTCTCTCTCCTCCTTCATTTCTCTCTCCCTCTCACCCTCTATTTCTTGTCTTTATCTCCTTTTTCTCTTTTCTCTATCCCTCTCTCGTCTCCCTTTCTCTCTCAATCCCACTCACCCTCTCTATTTCTTCTCTTTATCTCCTATGTCTCTTTTCTCTCTCTCTCTCTCCCTCCCATTCTCTCTGCTCTCTATCTCCCTTCTTTTGAGTCCACTTCTTTCCTTTTCTTCTCCTCTCACATTTATCTGCCTGTCTTCCCTCTCTTCCTGATGTAACGCTGAGGCTCTATCAGGCACTGGACAGGCCACATTTGGAATATTGTGAGCAGTTTTGGGCCCCATATCCGAGGAAGGATGTGCTGGCTCTGGAGAGGGTCCAGAGGTTTATGAGAAAAATACCTCAAATGATTGGGTTAACGTACGATTAGTGTTTGTCGGCACTGGGCCTGTACTCACTGGAGTTTAGAAGGATGAGCGGATATCTCACTGAAGCCTACCGAATAATGAAAGTCCTGGATAGAGTGGGTGTGGAGAGGATGTTTCCACCAGTGGGAGAGTCTAGGACCAGATGGCACAGCCTCAGAATAAAAGGAAGGAGATGAGGAGGAATTTCTTTAGCCAGAGGGTGGTGAATCTGTGGAACTTATTGGCACAGACGGCTGCAGAGGCCACAAGTCATTGAGCATTCTTAAAGCGGACATTGATAGATTCTTGATTAGTAAAGGGAGAAGGCAGAAGAATGGGGCTGAGAGGGAAAAATAGATCAGCCATGATCGAACGACACAGCAAACTCGATGGAGCGAATGGCCTAACTCTGCTCCTATGTCTTGTGATCCTCTCAATTCATAAGTGATAGGAGCAGAATTAGGCCCATCAACTCCGATCTCTGCATTCTCTCCCCATTTAGAAAATAGTCGGCACCTTTATTCCGACCACCATAATGCATGGCTCCACACTTTGCTACTCTGTGTTCCATCTGTCACTTCTCTGCCCACTCTCCCAACTTGTCCAAGTCTTTCTCCACACTACCTGCCCCTCCACCTCATTGTCTGTGACAATGACTCCTGTCCGTCCTTACCCAGTCTGAAACATAGAAAATAGTAGCAGGAGGAGGCCATTCGGCCCTTCGAGCCAGCACTGCCATTCATTGTGGTCATGGCTGATCGTCCCCTATCTTAGATAATCTGGGTCTATGTGACTCCAGTCCGTCCTCACCCAGTCTGGGTCCATATGTGACTCCAGAAACTCCTCCTCATCTCCATTCTCAAGTTAGTCCTTTTATTCGGAGCCTTTGTATATGACACCGCATTCCCCCTCCCCCCCATTCACCCACACCCACCCACACAGTGGGTGCAGACTACAAATGCCCGGCTGTTACTCACCAGACCACTCCTGCAGCATCCCCCGGGCCAGGACTGCACTCTCCCCTTATAGACATTAAATTAAATGCGAGCTCTTTCTTCCCTCCGCTGTGAGAATCTCCCATGTGATTATTAAAGATAAGGCCCTACCTTTGTTGAAGTCTATAACCTCTATAATTGCACTATTTTACTGGAATCTGCTAATCAATATTTATACCACCAAGAGACACTGACTTTTAAATAACTGTTTGGGGGTTAATCTTTCCAAAGATTAATTAAATGCTGCAGATTAATCTAACATTATTAATGTGTTAGAGAGGTCCCATTATATACTCTGAGAGGCTGCATAATGTACAATCATGAATTGCAAAGTCACCTTTATGGGATTCAGGGTAATGTTCCGCTCAATCTTGTGATTGTACATTCCTCTTGGTTTTTGCTCCATTCAGAAGCTGATTCAGACGGAAAACCTTTACAATGCCTTCCCCAAACACCTACCTTCTCTCTTGCTTGTGAGAGCAGAGCTTTGTCCCACCACCCTGCACGTCTTCTGTCTGTTAACCACCCCACGCCACAGACAAAGAGCGGCACGGAGGCACGGCGGGTAGAGCTGCTGTCTCTCGGTGCCGGAGACCCGAGTTCGATCCTGACCATGGATGCTGTCTGTACGGAGTTTGCGAGTTCTGTGGGTTTCCTCCCACACGCCAAAGACGTGCGGGTTTGTAGATTGATTGGCTTCCGTAAATTATCCCTAGTGTGTAGCATTGAGCTAATGTACAGAGCGATCACTGGTCGGTGCGGACTTAGTAGGCAGAAGGGCCTGTTTTCATGCTGTATCTCTAAACAAAACTGAACTACACATAGAGCCACTCGGCCCCTCGCCCTGCTTCCCCGTGCATCCCTATCTCTATACCCCTTGTGGTTCCTAACCCATACCAAGCTCTGAAGCACCCTCTGGTCCCTACACCCCCCCCCCATCTCTGTAACCCCCTACAGTTCCTACACACTCCCTACCTCAGTGGCCCCTCTAGTCCCTACACCCCCCCATTTCCCCCCCCCCCCCCATCTCTGTAACCCCCTACAGCTCCTACACACTCCCTACCTCAGTGGCCCCTCTGGTCACCCCCCCCCCCCCCATCTCTGTAACCCCCTACAGCTCCTACACACTCCCTACCTCAGTGGCCCCTCTGGTCCCTACACCACCCATCGCTGTAACCCCCTGCAGCTCCTACCTCTGTAGCCCCCTCTGGTCCCACCACCCCTCTGCTACCTGTGCCCAGTGTTCTGGAACCTCCCTAAACGTCTCTTGCCTCGTTGCCACCCTCTGGTTCAGGGCTCTGGTCCCCTGCCCCTATCCCTCCCCACAAACCATTTGCAAAGTCTCCGCTGTGAGAGAGGCTCTGTAAATCCAAGCTTTTGCAACTAGTACATCAACCAAGTCAGCCGTGAGAGGGTTAATGGCTGAAAGTTTCTCCTGATTGACTGGGATTGAGCTGAGGGGAAGGCGTACTATGGCCACCGGCTGATTTATAAACCCATCTGCTCTCTCTGACTGCAGGCGCGTGCAGCCCTCAGCCCTCTCACATACCCACTCATCAGTTATGTCAGTCAGGCTTCCAGCCCGCTGATCTCTTCAAGAGACACACACAACAGGGTGACCACCTTAAGATCATAACAGATAGGAGCAGAATCAGGCCATTCGGTCCATCAAGTCTAATCCGCTATTCAATCGTGGCTGATCTACCTCTCCCTCCTAACCCCATTCTCTTGCCTTTTTTCCATAACTCTTGACACCCGTACTAATGAAGAATCTATCTATCTTTGCCTTAAATATATCCACTGACTTGGCCTCCGCAGCCGTCTGTGGCAATGAATTCCACAGATTCACCACCCTCTGACTAAAGACATTTCTCCTCAACTCCTTCCTAAAATAACGTCCTGGTTTAAACTGAAGATAAACATTAAGCCCGAGTAACTCAGCGGGACAGGCAGCATCTCAGGAGAGAAGGATTGGGTGATGTTTCGAGTCGGGACTGAAGAAGGGTTTCGACCCGAAATGTCACCCATTCCTTCTCTCCAGAGATGCTGTCTGTCCCGCTGAGTTGCTCCAGCATTTTGTGTATATCTACAAGTTAAGTACTACAGTGAAGTCTCTCCAACTCTCTCTGTGAGTTAGAGAACTTCCTATTGTTGGGAGGGAGGGAGCTGGGGTGTCTCTCAATATATAATGCAATCAGCGACATTAAAAGATTCACTAAATAAACAAAAGCCCATGTCCCTGGTGGATGGGGAGAGGGTGCTCATAAGGGGAGTGGATGGGGGGGAGTGGGTGCGGAGGGGGGTGGATGGGGGGAGGGTGTGCGGAGGGGGGTGGATGGGGGAGTGGGTGCGGAGGGGGGTGGATGGGGGGAGGGTGCTCATAAGGGGGGTGGATGGGGGGGGAGTGGGTGTGGAGGGGGGTGGATGGGGGGGAGTGGGTGTGTAGGGGGGTGGATGGGGGGGGAGTGGGTGCGTAGGGGGTGGATGGGGGAGTGGGTGTGGAGGGGGGTGGATGGGGGGAGGGGGTGCGTAGGGGGGTGGATGGGGGAGTGGGTGTGGAGGGGGGTGGATGGGGGGAGGGGGTGCGTAGGGGGGTGGATGGGGGGAGGGGGTGCGTAGGGGGGTGGATGGGGGAGTGGGTGTGGAGGGGGGTGGATGGGGGGAGGGGGTGCGTAGGGGGGTGGATGGGGGAGTGGGTGTGGAGGGGGGTGGATGGGGGGGGAGTGGGTGCGTAGGGGGGTGGATGGGGGGGAGTGGGTGCGTAGGGGGGTGGATGGGGGGGGAGTGGGTGCGTAGGGGGGTGGATGGGGGGGGAGTGGGTGCGTAGGGGGGTGGATGGGGGGAGGGGGTGGATGGCAGGAGGGTGTGTTTAGAGGAGGGGGGTGGATGGGGAGGGTGTGCGGAGGGGGGTGGATGGGGGGAGGGGGTGCGTAGGTGGGTGGATGGGGAGGGGGTGGATGGGGTGCGGATGGCAGGAGGGGGTGTTTAGAGGAGGGGATGAGGATGGGAGAGGGGGGGGGTGTTTCGGGGGGTGGATGGGGATGGGGGCGATCGAGCGGCTACTTTATCCTGGACGGTGTTGAGCTTCTGGAGAGTTGTTGGAGCCGCACTCACTCACCCAGGCAAGTGGAGAGTGTTCCGTCACACTCCTGACTTGTGCCGTGTAGACGGTGGAAAGGCCTGGGGGTGTCAGGACGTGAGTCAGTTCCCCAATCGCTGCTCTCGTGACTGGCGGAATGGTGAGGGGGGGGGGGGGTGGGGAGAGGTGAGGGTGAGATTCAGGACGTGGATGGTGCAGGATCTCGGCGATAGGAACGGCACTGTACGTCAATTCAATTATTTAATAGTGCTTACTAAACACATTAACTTCAGCAGCACAGATAAGGGAAACCCAGATTAATTCCTTGCAAACAAGCCACTGAGAATAAATGAAACCTCTTGTCACAGTGTGTGATGGATGTGTTTAATAATCCAGGAGACGGTGAGGAAAGGTACAGATGAGGTGGCGGTGGGAGTGGTTGCTGAAGTTACAGAGTCACAGTGATACAGCACGGAAACAGGCCCTTCTTGACCTAAAACGTCATCCATTCCTTCTTTCCAGAGATGCTGCCTGTCCGGCTGAATTACTCCAGCTTTTTGTGTTTATCTTCGGTGCAAGCCAGCATCTGCAGTTCCTTCCTACACGTAAATATGCCAGCAAAGTTGACTACCAGTGAACTCTGCTGCAGTTTAATTTGGAGATACAGCGTGGAACAGGCCCTTCGGCCCACCGAGTCCACACCGACTACTAACACTATCCTACACATACGGGGGCCTGTTTCCTCGCTGTATCTCTAAACTAAACTAAACTCCAGGCTGGTGGGAAGGGGCAGGGAGCTGGTAGCAGTGGAGAGGGCAGCAGAGCCCTCACAGCAGAGCTGAACTGTGAGAAGATGATCCCACGTGAGGGAGGACTGCAGATATCCGCAGTGGCAGCTGTTGTAAATCAAGGCGATTGATCAGAGTTCACAATGACTGATTCAACGTGATTTATTTTCCTTTCATAAAATGGAAATTTAGAAGCTGGATTACAGCGGGGTGCAATCTGCAGCTCAGACGGACAATTCACTGTCCCGGTCACTCCGAGTTACCAGTCACGTCAAGCCGGTGATCCTAATGTACGGGACAGAACATACAGGCCGGAGTCAAACGGGGGGAGTGTGGCACACTGGGAGAGTGTCACACACACACATACACACACACGGAGTGTCACACACACACACAGTGTCACACACACACACAGTGTCACACACACACACACACACACACACACACACACACACACACACACACACACACACACACACACAGAGTGTCACACACACACACACAGAGTGTCACACACACACACACACACAGTGTCACACACACAGGAGTGTCACACACACAGGAGTGTCACACACACACACAGGAGTGTCACACACACACACACACACAGGAGTGTCACACACACACACAGAGTGTCACACACACACACACAGAGTGTCTCACACACACACACACACACACACACACACACACACACACACACACACAGTGTCACACACACAGGAGTGTCACGCACACACACACACACACACACAGGAGTGTCACACACACACACACAGGAGTGTCACACACACAGAGTGTCACACACACACACAGTGTCACACACACACACACACACACAGTGTCACACACACACACACAGGAGTGTCACACACACACACAGGAGTGTCACACACGCACACAGTGTGTCACACACACACACACACACAGTGTCACACACACACACAGTGTCACACACACACACACAGTGTCACACACACACACACACACACACACACACACAGAGTGTCACACACACACACAGAGTGTCACACACACACACACACACAGTGTCACACACACAGGAGTGTCACACACACACACAGAGTGTCACACACACACACACACACACACACACACACACACACACACACACACACACACACACACACACACACACACACACAGGAGTGTCACGCACACACACACACACAGGAGTGTCACACACAGGAGTGTCACACACACAGAGTGTCACACACACACACAGTGTCACACACACACACACACACACACACACACACACACACACACACACACACACACACACACAGTGTCACACACACACACACAGGAGTGTCACACACACACACACAGGAGTGTCACACACACACACACAGTGTGTCACACACGCACAGTGTGTCACACACACACACACACACAGTGTCACACACACACACACACACACACAGTGTCACACACACACACACACACACACACACACACAGTGTCACACACACAGGAGTGTCACACACACACAGGAGTGTCACACACACAGTGTCACACACAAGCACAGTGTGTCACACACACAGTGTCACACACACACAGGAATGTCACACACACACAGTGTCACACACACACAGGAGTGTCACACACACAGTGTCACACACACACAGGAGTGTCACACACACACAGAGTGTCACACATACAGTGTGTCACACAGACACACACACAGTGTCACACACACACACACACAGAGTGTCACACATACACACACACACACACACACACACACACACACACACACAGTGTCACACACACACAGTGTCACACACACACAGGAGTGTCACACACACACACACAGTGTCACACACACACAGGAGTGTCACACATACAGTGTGTCACACATACACACACACAGTGTCACACACACAGTGTTACACACACACAGGAGTGTCACACACACACAGAGTGTCACACATACAGTGTGTCACACACACACACAGTGTCACACACACACACAGTGTCACACACACACACAGTGTCACACATACACACACACACACAGTGTCACACACACACAGGAGTGTCACACACACACACAGTGTCACACATACAGTGTGTCACACATACACACACACACACAGTGTCACACACACACAGGAGTGTCACATATACAGTGTGTCACATACACAGACACAGAGTGTCACACACACAGAGAGTGTCACACATACAGTGTGTCACACATACACACACACAGTGTCACACACACACAGTGTCACACACACAGTGTCACACACACAGGAGTGTCACACACACACAGTGTCACACATACAGTGTGTCACACATACACACACACAGTGTCACACACACACACACAGTGTCACACATACACACACACACACACAGGAGTGTCACACACACACACAGTGTCACACATACAGTGTGTCACACATACACACACACACACACAGTATCACACACACACAGTGTCACACACACAGAGTGTCACACATACAGTGTGTCACACATACACACACACAGTGTCACACATACAGTGTGTCACACATACACACACACACAGTGTCACACACACAGGAGTGTCACACACACAGTGTCACACACACACACACAGTGTCACACACACACACAGTGTCACACACATACACAGTGTCACACATACACACACACACACACACAGTGTCACACACACACAGTGTCACACACACACAGGAGTGTCACACACACAGTGTCACACACACACACACACACACACAGTGTCACACACACAGGAGTGTCATACTGGGGGAGTGTACAGAGCTAGTGTACAGAGGGAATGTGACACACAGGGTATGTTACACTTTTGGAGGGTGTGCACAGAGGGAGTGTTACACTGGGGGAGTGTACAGAGTGTCACACACACAGTGTCATACACACACACACAGTGTCACACACACAGGAGTGTCACGCACACAGAGTGTCACACACACACACAGGGAGTGTCACACTGTTGGAGGGAACAGATGGAGGGGGCAACCAGGGCCTCGTTCTCCACCAGTCTGACTGTCACCCTGATTACATTTGATCTTTGTGTGCTTCTTTGTCACTTGCCCCGTGCAAACAATGATCTATTCTACATTTTCCTAGAATTTTGTCCGCTTTGATGTCTCATTTTCACACCTCACCGGCGTAACCGGGAGAGAGCTGGAGGTCGGGAGCGAGGGTGCAAGGAACGGTAGAAGGACCGGGGTAATGACTCCAGCGCCCTCAGTGTCGGCTGCACAAGGTCCCCCGGGACAGAATCATGTGTTGTCTTTCTGCTGACTGGCCAGCACGCAACACAGGCTTTTCATTGTACCTCGGTACACGTGACATTAAACGCAACAAAACAAAGATGGCCGGGCGAGGAGAGGAGAGGGGAGCGATGGGGAAGGGCAGGGGAGGAGAGGACTGGGGAGGAGAGGGTAAGAAAGGGGAGGGGAGGGACGGGGAGGGCAGGGGAGGAGAGGACTGGGGAGGAGAGGGTAAGAAAGGGGAGGGGAGGGACGGGAAGGGCAGGGGAGGAGAGGGGAGGAGTGGGGAGGAGAGGGCAGAGGAGGAGAGTCAAGTCATGAGTGTTTTATTGTCATGTCCCAGATAGGACAATGAAATTCTTACTTGCTGCAGCACAACACAATATGTAAACATGGTACATAACGGGAGAAAAAAAGTTCAGTGTGTATATATACACATGCACACATACTCAATAAATAAACAAATATAGTGCAATAATAATCATAATAATAATAGTCTGTTGTAGTTCAGAGCTTATTTGTTGTCATGTTTAATAGCATGATGGCTGTAGGGGAGGAGATGAGAGGAGGGGGGGACGGGAGGAGAGGAAACAAAAGAGGAGAGGAGAGGGGAGGAGAGGGGATGAGAGGGGAGGAGAGGAGAGGAGAGGAGAGGGGAGGAGAGGAAAGGGGAGAGGAGATGAGAGGAGAGGAGAGGAGACAAGAGGAGAGGAGACAAGAGGAGAGGAGAGAAGAGGAGAGGAGAGGAGAGGAGAGGAGATGAGAGGAGATGAGAGGAGATGAGAGGAGATGAGAGGAGATGAGAGGAGATGAGAGGAGATGAGAGGAGATGAGAGGAGATGAGAGGAGATGAGAGGAGATGAGAGGAGATGAGAGGAGATGAGAGGAGATGAGAGGAGATGAGAGGAGATGAGAGGAGATGAGAGGAGATGAGAGGAGATGAGAGGAGATGAGAGGAGATGAGAGGAGATGAGAGGAGATGAGAGGAGATGAGAGGAGATGAGAGGAGATGAGAGGAGATGAGAGGAGATGAGATGAGAGGAGAGGCGAGGAGAGGAGAGGAGAGGAGAGGAGAGGAGAGGAGAGGAGAGGAGAGGAGAGGAGAGGAGAGGAGAGGAGAGGAGAGGGGCGTCGGCTCGTGGGATCTGCTCCAGTACATCGAGCGCGCAGGCCAACCGAACGGTGCCCGCATGTCTAATCTCATTGAGCAGTTGCATCTGTGCCAAATGAACCACTGAACTCCACATCAGGAGCATTGCCCTCTGGACCATCCCCCCATAATCAAGCAGCCCGCAGTCGGCCAACAACTCTTTTAGTCCACAGTCAAAGGAAGGGTGTTGTTGTACATGGGGGAACTCATATTCTTCAACATATTTAATAAGAAACACATCCAAAACACACACCTACTGCGTTCTGCAGTTCAGCTCCCAGAGTGAAAATTCACAGCAAATCCCCTGAAATTATCCATGCATCGCGGACTGATCGGCATGAAAGAAATGTAAAATAAGAAGCCAGCACAGAGTCAAGACAGACAGACTCACTCAATGAGAAGTGATTGCAGTTTTCCCTCAGGTAGGTCATCAGCCATCTACAACAGCAGACCTGAGAAGGTTGGAGCTGGGGGTGGGAGCTAACTAAGATGACATGGTTCAACGACAATGGGACAGAAGGAAAGGAGATGCGAGTAAAATAAAGAAATAATAAAGGCCATTACCTTGGCTGCTTAACATCAGGTGAGCTGGACCTTGAAGAGGAAGAAAATTAAGAACACAATGAAGAAAAGATCAAAATCTTATGGGAAGAATGAGTTGTTTTGTCACAATCACAGATTCAATTTGTGACAGGCATCTCCATTCGAGAGAGATGCCAAAAAATAAGTCAAAATAAAACAATCAGAATACAAAAAGCATTTGCGCAATCGCATATTGCTGACGAATGCTTTTTAAAAGTCAATGGAATAAAAAAAGCACAGAAAACGCAAAGATTATTTCCCGTCTTAACGCGAAGACTTGCCAAACGTAACATGTACCTAGCAGGGGACAGAGGTGGAGTGTGGGGAGGTGACTGCACCCAGAGCTTGAGTGCTTCCACACGGGCGAGTGTCAGATACAGAGGGAGTTAGACACAAAACACTGGAGTAACTCAGCGGGTCAGGCAGCATCTGTGGAGAACATGGATAGGTGACGTTTCACACAGTGCTGGAGTAACTCAGCGGGTCAGGCAGCATCTGTGGAGAACATGGATAGGTGACGTTTCACAGAGTGCTGGAGTTACTCAGTGGGTCAGGCAGCATCTGTGGAGAACATGGATAGGTGACGTTTCACACAGTGCTGGAGTTACTCAGCGGGTCAGGCAGCATCTGTGGAGAACATGGATAGGTGACGTTTCACACAGTGCTGGAGTTACTCAGTGGGTCAGGCAGCATCTGTGGAGAACATGGATAGGTGACGTTTCACACAGTGCTGGAGTAACTCAGTGGGTCAGGCAGCATCTGTGGAGAACATGGATAGGTGACGTTTCACACAGTGCTGGAGTAACTCAGTGGGTCAGGCAGCATCTGTGGAGAACATGGATAGGTGACGTTTCACAGAGTGCTGGAGTAACTCAGTGGGTCAGGCAGCATCTGTGGAGAACATGGATAGGTGTCGTTTCGGGTCGAGACCCAAGGGTCCTGAAGAAGGGTCTCTATCAAGAGATAGAACTCTTATGGATATCAGCGTTAAGGGATATGGAGAGAAGGCGGGAACGGGATACTCATTGAGGATGATCAGCCATGATCACATTGAATGGCGGAGCTGGCTCGATGGGCTGAATGGCCTACTCCTGCACCTATTGGCTATTGTTTATTGTCACCTATTCTTTTTCCCCAGAGATGCTGCCTGTCCCTCTGAGTAATCCAGCTTTTTGTGTCTATCTTCGGTGTACCTATCCCTACACACAGAGGGAGTTAACCTTGAGAGGCATGTCCTCTGTGGTGCTCCTCAATAAGCAATGAGCCATTGTTATCAAGGAGGATGGAGGGCAGAAATAAAATCTCCTGTCACACTACCCCCAACCCCCCCGCTCTCAAAGTGGGGCTGATTTAAAAACAACCAAGGTCTCGCCAAAGTGATGCACATTTGATGCACGATTACCTCAGGCACAGGACTGGAATTAAGCCCTCAATAATGGGAGAAAGGTTCTTGAGTAACCTGTATCAGACAGGAACAGACAATGGCATCTCAGGCCAATTTTCATTCTGCAAACATCCTTGTGGATAAGTGGGCACAATTTGTGAAACAATTTGAACAGATAATGAAGGCTCCACTCTGGTTCATTTTCAATGCCCACCACTTCATAGAGGTGAGGATGCTTGATCAATCCTGGATTTATCGAGATAACAGACCAGAGAAGCCAAACGGGAAATGTCTTTAACAAGCTCTCACTCTCAAAGCAAAGGATGCAAAACGTGAACATCGTCTGCCAGGTGGCTGGACGCTAGGTCAAATTGGGCTCAACTACATCATGGGCCCTGGAGTCACATCGCGGACTGAGCTGAGAACAAGACAATTGCCCCAGTCACTCCAGCTTCTCGTTCTCACCTAGCAAACAACTGACAATGGGCTGTTTCCTTTGTCATCGTTACTTTCATTCATTTAATCTACATCTCTCCACATCATGTATCTCTTGTTTCCCTTTCCCCTGGCTAGTCTGAAGAAGGGTCTCGACCCGAAACTCCACCCATTCCTTCTCTCCAAAGATGTTGCCTGTCCCACTGAGTTACTCCAGCATTTTGTGTCTATCTTCAGTTTAAACCAGCATCTGCAGTTCCTTCCTGCACAAAAAGACAGTTGCCTTCCCTGAAGAGCTGTAGTGTTGTTTTTATGGCTCTGCACTGACCAATGTAGCTGTGAAAGTGGCTTTCTGCTTAATATTGGTTTAGTTTGGAGCGACAGAGCAGGAACAGGCCCACCAAGTCTGCTCCGACCGACCAGCGATCCCTGCGCATTAACACCACCCTACACTCGGGACAATTTTTACATTTTTTCCACAGCCAACTCACCTACAAACCTGTACGTCTTTGGAGTTTGGGAGGAAACCAAAGTTCTCGGAGAAAACCCACACTGGTCACAGGGAGAGAAGGTACAAACTGTGTACAGACAGCGCCCGTAATCAGGATAGAACCCGGGTCTCTGGCGCTGTGAGGCAGCAGCTCTACCCGCTGCGCCACCGTGCTTTATTTAATTCCCTGGCTCCATGGTGGGATTTGAACTTGTGCCTCCAATTCAATGGTCCAGTAACTTAACGACTAGGTTAGGTTAGGTGGCTGGGTATCTGCACTGTACTGTACATGTGTCTGTAATCGTCCTATTTAGCACGTCACTTGGACCAAACCCAAAGATGCAGGGCTGAGATGCTTCCTGCCCTCACTTGGAATGGAAATGAGTGAGCAACAGCTCGCTCGATTTCCCCCCCCCCCAACCACCCCATAAAAGCCTCCACCACCGGCCCACAGTGGCTGCAGTGTGCGCCGTCTACAGAATGCACTGCAGTTACTCGCCCAGACTACTCACTGGGGGCACTGCATTAGAGCTGCTGCCTCATATCGCCCCAGAGACCTGGGTTCGACCCTGACTACTGGTGCTGTCTGTGCGGAGTTTCTGCGATCTCACTGTGACTGCGTGGGTTTTCTCTGGGTGCTCCGGTTTCCTCCCACATGGCTTTAGTAAGTTGTACAAATTGTATTGTGTATATGTGTGTGTATTTTGCTCCTGTCATGTGGAAGAAGGTATAGGAGCCTGAAAACGAACGTTCAAATTCAGGAACAGCTTCTTCCCAACAACCATCAGGCTATTAAACACTACAACCTCCAAATAAGCTCCGTCTTGGGACATATAACAATAAAACACTCTTGACATTCCCCCCATTGTAGAGCAATAATTTAAAACATGGGAGATGTTGGCCCTGTATGAAAGAATACGTTGCAAGCACTTGGACAAGTAGAGGTGGAATGGTATTGATGCCTTTGCTCTGCCGGGGCAAGTATAGACCCAACGGGCTGAATGGTCTCTTTCTCCATTTGATATGTACAGGTGTCTCTAAATGTTTTTTCAGTTCAGTTGAGTTTATTGTCACGTGTACCGAGGTACAGTGAAAAGCTCTTGTTGCGTGTTATCCAGTCAGCAGAAAGACAATACATGATTACAATCGATCCATTTACAATGTATAGATGAAGGGAGTAACATTTAGTACAAGGTAAAGCCAGCAAAGTCCGATCAAGGAGCGTCTGAGGGTCACCAATGAGGTAGATAGTAGTTCAGGACCGCTCTCTGGTTGTGGTAGGATGATTTAGTTGCCTGATAACAGCTGGGGAGAAACTGTCCGTGAATCTGGAGGTGTGCGTTTTCACGCTTCTATACTTTCGCAGATCACCCCTGGCCTTACCATGTTCCAGACACTGTTCCAGACATGTTAAGGAAAGGTAGACGAGGTGAATACATTTATAGAAATGAAAACACTAGGAGCTGCAGATGCTGGAACTTTGTGCAAACCACAAGGTTCTGGAGTAGCTCAGTAGGTCAGGCAGTAGCTGTGGATGGAATGGACAGGAGACCTTTCGAGTTAACACAAAATGCTGGAGTAACTGAGCGGGTCAGGCAGCATCTCTGGAGAGAAGGAATGGGTGACGTTTCGGGTCGAGACCTTTCTTTAGGCTGGTTCATTTCTTCAGACTAATTCATGGAAATGGCCGTCAGAACTAAATTAGTCGATAGGCAAAAGATAGTGGGCACTGTATACACTGATATCTTCCTCTGAGACTTGACGGAAGAATTAAAAGATTATACAATCAAAATTGAAGTTGTTTTGGAGTGGATTTACTAATTGGCTGGATAGCAGAATACAGAAGTGGAAAATCAATTGTGGTAATTCTAAATGGGCAACAGAGATCAACAAAGTGGTCGAAGAAACGATGAATGATCACATCAAAGGATGTTTCAAGTGAATATCTGAGATTTGAACAATTCCTTGGGATATTTGGGACCGCCTGAGAGCAGAGGCACAGAAACAAAGGAACAGCCTTGGCAATTAAGGGTGTGAAGTGGGTTCAAAGCGACTAATAACAAGTATGATTAGATAGTGGGATGTGCATCAATGTGTTGTGAGTGGGTAATTGGGAAGGAGATACGTTATCCAATTGTGTTCCGTGGCCAGCTTCATCTCCTCTCCCTGACACTCACTCTTGTGTTCAAGCATATATTCTCTGCACACATTTCTCCACCGCGCTGAAATCAACACTTGCCTCTGGTCACCCTTCACCCCTATGTGTCTCCCTATATCGCCTCCATCTACACCTCATGCTGCCTCGGCAAGGCCAGCAGCATCATCACGGACCAGTCTCACCCCGGTCACTCCCTCTTCTCCCCTCTCCCATCGGGCAAGAGGTACAGAAGTGTGACAACGAACGCACACACACCTCCAGATTCAGGGACAGTTTCTTCCCAGCTATTATCAGGCAACTGAACCTTCCTCTCACCAACTAAGGAGCAGTCCTGGCCACCCATCTACCTCATTGTAGATCTTTGAACTATCTTTAATCAGACTTTATCTTGCACTAAATATTACCCTTTTTCTGGTATCAGAATAGTGTGGATGGGATGATTGTAGCCACGTATAGTCTTTACTGTGACTGGATAGCACGTAACAAAAATCTTTTCACTGTACCTCAGTAGGTGACAATAATGAATACGTTTATTGGCCAAGTATTCACATACAAGGAATTTGTCTTGGTGCTCCGCCCACAAGTGACAACGACATACAGTGACAGTTAGGAATGACAATAAACTAAACTAAAACCCCTAGCTCTCATTCCCGCAGTGTTGGGCTCACGGATGCAGATTAGTACTTGAGGACGATATTGTTTTTGGTTGGTAATTATTTATTATTGTCACAGGCACGGAGATATAGTGAAAAACTTTGTTTTGCATGAAATTACTTTGGATGTTTCTGAAGTTTAGTTTAGTTTAGAGATACAGCACTGAAACAGGCCCTTCGGCCCACCGAGTCTGCAGTGACCAGCGATCCCTGCACACTAACACTACCCTACACTCACTAGGGACAATTTTACATTCATACTAAGCCAATTAACCTACAAATCTGTACATCTTTGGAGCGTGGGAGGAAACCGAAGATCTCAGACAAACCCAAGCGGGTGACGGGGAGAAGGTACAAACTCCGTGCAGACAAGCACCTGTAGTCGGGATGGAACCCAAGTCTCTGGCTGTGTGAGGCAGCAGCTCTACCCGCTGTGCCACCGTGCCGCTATAATGGGAAACGTTACGGTTCTTTGTGGATGTGGTTATTGCTCACAACAGCAGATTAAAGTCTTTTAGCTGACACACTGGAAGGAAAGTAGATTGTGTGACACGTTGTAGAAAATGTGAGATCTCAGACCTTGCCTGCTTCCTGGCACCAATATTCAAGGAACAATGTGTATTCATCTAGCTTGACGTGGTGAAGACCTGCTCCATTATCATCTGTCTGCACACACAATACCCCAAGAGGATAGTTACTGCCAGCCCATTCTTCAGAGGGAGAGGACCATTCAGCCGACTAAACCGACAGGGTGGCGTAGCGGTAGTGTTGCTGCCTCACAGCGCCAGAGAACCAGGTTGGATCCTGACCATGGGTGCTGTCTGTAGTGAGTTTGCACGTTTACCCTGTGACCGCGTGCGTTTCCTCCCACACTCCAAAGAAGTACAGGTTTGTAGGTTAATTGGCATCTGTAAATTGTCTCAGGTGTGTAGGATAGAACGAGTGTACGGGTGGTCAGTGCGGACTCATTGGGCTGAAGGGCCTGTTTCCACACTGTACCTATAAACTAAACTCAACTCAACTAATTAAGTGGGCCCTGCCTCTAGTTGAACTGTAATTCAGTTGGTTCCTGTGCTCAGCTATTTTTCCCGAGATTTGATCCTATCCTTCTGAAGGTGACCATTGACAAGAAACTCAACTGGAGTAGCCTTGCATACAATGTGTTGCAATAGCAGGTCAGAGGCTCGGCATTCGGTGACTACCTCACCTCCTAACTCCCCACACCTGTCCCCCATCCACCTGTCCACCCCACACCTGATCACCAACCACCTGTCCACCCCACACCTGTCCACCATCCATCCACACCTGTCCACCCCACACCTGTCCCCCATCCACCTGTCCATCCCACACCTGTCCACCATCCATCCACTCCTGTCCACCCCACACCTGCCCACCCCACACCTGTCCACCATCCATCCACACCTGTCCACCATCCATCCACACCTGTCCACCCCACACCTATCCCCCATCCACCTGTCCACCCCACACCTGATCACCAACCACCTGTCCACCCCACACCTGTCCACCATCCATCCACACCTGTCCCCCATTCACCTGTCCACCATCCACCTGTCCACCATCCACCTGTCCACCCCACACCTGTCCACCCCACACCTGTCCACCCCACACCTGTCCAGCATCCACCTGTCCACCTTCCACAAGACTCCAGTCAGGACTGACAGAACACTTGTGCGGGAAGGAACTGCAGGCTCTGTTTTAAACCAAAGATAGACACAAAAAGCTGGAGTAACTCAGCAGGTCAGACAGCATCTCTGGAGAAGAGGAATGGGTGACGTTTTGGGTCGAGCCCCTTCTTCAGACTGAGAGTCAGGGGAATGGGAAACGAGGGATATAGACGGTGATGTAGAGAGATGTAGAACAAATGAATGAAAGATATGCAGAAAAGTAACGATGATAAAGGAAACAGGCTTGCCTGGAAAGGTGAAGCCTCAACAATTCGTAAGATGAGCTAGTGAGGCACTCCATTACGCACTGCACCACCACCCCCAGCTTCCCCTCTGTCTCACACTATCGTGACTTGGAAGTCTAACGCTGTTCCTTCACCAGTGCTGGGTCAAAACTCCCTCCCTAACACCATTGGGTGGTATATCCACACCTCAAGGAACACAGAAGAAACGTCAGCTTGGCCTCCAACCAAGAGAAGATGGTGGAGGGGAGTCTTCATAGACGTTTACAACACGAGAGGCATTGACAGTCAGAACTATTTTCCCAGGGTAGATGTATCAAATACTGGAGGACATCAGTTTAAGGTGAGAGGGGAAATGATTAAATGAGACGTGTGGTGGATGATGGCATGGACTCGTTGTTGCCGGCCTGATTCTCTCAACATGAGACAGGTTTTGTTTTACAGTGTGGTGGTTGCCTGGAACATACTGTCACTGATGGTGGTGTAGCCAGATACGATAGTGGTTTAAGAGAAGATGGACACAGAATGCTGGAGTAACTCAGCGGGACAGGCAGCATTTCTGGAGAGAAAGAATGGATGACGTCTCGGGTCGAGACCCTATTTCAATATGAAGAAGGACCTCGACCCAAAATGTCACCCATTTAGTTTAGTTTAGAGATACAGTGAGGAAACATCGGGTCCGCACCGACCAGCGATCCCCGCACACTAACACTATCCTACACACACTAGGGACAATTTACACTTACACCAAGCCAATTAACCTACATACCTGCATGTCTTTGGAGTGTGGGAGGAAACCGGAGATCTCGGAGAAAACCCACCTAGGTCGCGGGGAGAACGTACAAACTCCGTACTGACAGGACCCATAGTCAGAATGGAACCCGGGTCTCTGGCGCTGTGAGGCAGCAGCTCTACCCGCTGCACCACTCGTCGCGTTCTTCGTCTGCAGTTCTGTTGGCACGTTAACACGAGCAACAGGCGTCCGGAATCTTTTCCAGGCATCTCAGTAAATCAAAGGCTTCAGTTCTGCCTAATGAAATTAATGTTTGGACGTGGGTTGTTTACCTCTGGATCTTTTTAAATTACAGGTAATGATTAGAGATTATTGCTGAACTCTCCAGTGAACTGAAAATGCTGGGTTTGATTTCATTCAATGAATGCCCCACATGAGTGTTGTGTCAGTGGTGTGGATCGGGGCACCGCGCAGGTCACACCAGGCTGACGCACTCTGGGGTAAAGGCACAAATCATTAAAGGTGACAGGGCAGGTTAATAAGATGCGCAGAGCCTGCTCCACCATTTATTTATGCAGGGAAAGCGCGATAGTATATATACACAACTTTAATTAGAACAAAGGGTACACAAACTGCTGGAGAAACTCAGCGGGTGCAGCAGCATCTATGGAGCAAATGAGATAGGCAACGTTTCGGGCCGAAACCCTTCTTCAGACTGATGGGAGGTGGGGGGAAGAAAGGAAAAAGGAGGAGCCCGAGGGCTGAGGGAGAGGTAGGAAGGGGAGGAGACATCAAGGGTTAACAGAATTGTGAGAATTCGATGTTGATGCCAAGAGGATGCAGACTCCCCAAGCAGAATATGAGGTGCTGTTCCTCCAATTTGTGGTGTTGCTCCCTCTGGCCCAGGACAGAGCGGTCGGATACGGAATGGGAGGGAGAGTTGAAGTTTAATTAGAACAAACTGGAGGATACAATGCGCAGGAAGGAACTGCAGAAGCTGGTTTACACTGAAGATAGACACAAAATGCTGGAGTAACTCAGCGGGACAGGCAGCATCTCTGGAGTCTGAAGAAGGGTCTCGACCCGAAACGTCACCCATTCCCTCTCTCCAGAGATGCTGCTTGTCCCACTGAGTTACTCCAGCATTTTGTGTCTATCTTCGGTGGAAACCAGCATCTGCAGTTCCTTCCTAAACATCACTTATCTTTTAGCTTAGTTTAGTTTAGTCGAGAGATACATCGCAGAATCAGACCCTTCAGCCCACTGAGTCCGTGCTGACCAGCGATCACTGCACACTAACTCTATCCTACACACACTAGGGACAATTTATAATTATACAAAGCTAATTAACCCACAAACCCTGTATGCCTTTGGAGTGTGGGAGGAAACCGGAGCACCCGGAGAAAACCCACGCAGGTCACATGGAGAATATACAAACTCCACACAGACAGCACCCGTAGTCAGGATTGAACCCGGGTCTCTGGCGCTGTGAGGCAGCAGCTCTACCCGCTGCGCCACTGTGCCGCCCTGTTCTCCAGAGATGCTGCCTGACCCGCTGAGTTATTCCAGGTTTTATGTGTCTATCGTTGCCACACTTTCCACTCGTGTTGCCACTTTCAGCTCAAGATCCCCGGTGATCTCCCCTTCCATGCACTCACTTTATACATGCTATATAGACAATAGACAATAGGTGCAGGAGTAGGCCATTCGGCCCTTCGAGCCAGCACCGTCATTCAATGTGATCATGGCTGATCATCCCCAATCAGTACCCCGTTCCTGCCTTTTCCCCATATCCCCTGACTCTGCTATCTTTAAGAGTCCGATCTAGATCTCTCTTGAAAGTATCCAGAGAACCGGCTTCCACCGCCCTCTGAGGCAGAGAATTTCATAGACACACAACTCTGTGTGAAAAAGTGTTTCATCATATCCGTTCTAAATGGCCAACCCCTTATTCTTAAACTGTGGCCCATGGTTCTGGACTCCCCCAACATCGGGAACATGTTTCCTGCCTCTAGTGTGTCCAAAGCCTGAATAATCTTATATGTTTGAATAAGATCCCCTCTCATCTTTCTAAATTCCAGAGTGTACAAGCCCAGCCGCTCCATTCTCTCAGCATATGACAGTCCCGCCATCCCGGGAATTAACCTTGTAAACCACCGCTGCACTGCCTCAATTATTTATTCAATCTGCTTGCCTTTTCCCCATCTCCCTGCAAATAGCCCTGGTGAACAAAAATCCACCCGTCACGGAGATAAAGTTTCCAAGCATCCTAGCATGAATTGCTGCTCTCCCAGTTCACAAGCAGTCTCTTTCATTTCGGAGAGCCTAACTGGGAACCCTGCTGTGAGGAGCAATATAAACATCGGCATCGCCGATTTTGTTTCGGTATTTGTATTCAGCTTCCCTTTCCGCAGTTTATAAAGTTCTCTCAACTGAGCATGAATGATTCACATGGCGCTTAGTCATGCAAAAAAAGGATATAAAAGACTAGATAATAACATACACAGCCGCACGCTATTCTGCACAATTTTAACAGGCATTGTGCCTAATGGTTGTATACAAATGTGAAATAGCAGGCTTGTTTCCAATCTCCAAGCTGTCCCCATCACTCTCATTCTCTCCAACCCCTCCAGGACTAACGCTTTATTCCATGTTAGGGCCAGTAACGCACTTTGGACGGCAGCCAAACTTCAGCCAGCGAGCTCCCACACACCAACAGGTTGTTTCCTCTCATGGATTGGTCTGCTTCAGTTTGGAGATACAGTCTTGTTGAGAGAATCAGGCCGGCAACAACGAGTCCATGCCGATCATCCACCACCCGCTCTTAAACTGTGGCCCCTGGTCCTTGACTCCCCCAACATGTTCTGTGTTCCCCCATGAGTTCTCACACACTAGGGGGAATTTACAGAAGCCGATTAACGTACAAACCCGCACGTCTTTGGAACGTGGGAGGAAATCCCACGCAGTCACAGGGAGAACGTGCACACTCCACACACACAGACAGCACCCGGGGACAGGATGGAGCCTAGGTCTCTGGCACTGTGAGGCAGCAGCTCTACCGCTGTGCCCCCCATAAATCATCCGTTCACATTAGTTCTATCTTATCCCACCCAGGGCAATTTATAGAGGACAATTAACCTACAAACACCCCCAAGGTCTTTGAATGCATTCAAGTCTGAGATAAATCTTTTGGTCTTGTGGACAGCAGGCAGGAAAGTGCAGCTGAGGTTAAGCCATGATATCACTGAATGATAGACCAGATTTAGAAGGGCTGAATGGCAGCTTCCAGCTAACATTTCCCATATAATAATGCGGATTTTATGAACAAAAAATGTAAACTGTCCCTGAGGAGGTGATGTTTGCTGTGAATTAGCTCTATCACATATAGACTAGACCGGGCAAGTGCTGAACTACTATCTACCTCATTGGTGACCCTCGGACTATCCTTGATCGGACTTTTCTGCCATAAACTTGCACTAAATGTTATTCCCTTATCATGTATCTATACATTATCAATGGCTTGATTGTAATCATGTATTATCTTTCTGCTGACTGGTTAGCACACAACAAAGACTTTTCACTGTACCTCGGTACACCTGACAATAAACTAAACTGAACTGAACAAGGAGGGCTGAGGGGCATTCGGTGATTTATTTATTACTGATGGAAAATAAGAGAGGGGAGAAAGCGAGGGAAGAGAGGAAGGGGGAAGAGAGATGGAGAAAGGGAGAGAGAATGGATGGTGGTGTAAAAGAGAAAGAAAGAAGAGAAAGAGCAGCACAGTGGCGCAGCGGGCAGAGCTGCTGCCTCACAGCACCAGAGGCCTGGGTTCCATCCCGACTACGGGTGCTGTCTGTATGGAGTTTGCACGTTCTCCCTGTGACCTGCGTGGGTTGTCTCCGGGTGCTCCGGTTTCCTCCCGCACTCCAAAGACATGCAGGTTTGTAGGTTAATTGGCTTGGTAAGAAATGTAAATTTTCCCTTGTGCGTGTAGAATAGTGTAAGTGTGCGGGGATCGCTGGTCGGTGCGGAATCAAAGGGCCTGTTTCTGCACTGGATCTCCAAAAGAAAAAAGAACAAATGGGAGATGACGGAAGGGGAAGCGGGAAATGAGACAAAGAAAAGCAAGGGAGAGACAAAGGAAGAAAGAAAGGAGGAGAAGAAAGGGAAAAGAGGGGAGAGAGAGGAAGGAAGATGTGTAGGAAGGAACTGCAGACGCTGGTTTAAACCAAAGATAGACACAAAATGCTGGAGTAACTCAACGGGACAGGCAGCATCTCTGGAGAGAGGAATGGGTGACGTTTCGGGTTGAGACCCTTCTTCAGAAGGAAGATGAATGCTTGTCAGGAGCTGGAGTAAAGCAGGAGAGGCTTTGGATAGGATGCGGTCGAAGGATTCTTGATTGAAGGATAAGGTTCCTTCCTCATCAACATTCTGCGACACACACCTTCACCGTTTACCTTTCACTGTGCATCCTCGCTGCTATTCCCTGTCAGAACCCATTAACACACATTCCCCGACATTAAATGCCATTTGCCTTTCATCAATTGCACGGTCTCTGTAGATCTGGCTGAATAACATGTAGCCCTTTCAAGCATATTAACTGAGCGCGATCGTAAACCTCTGACACTCCACTTAAAGGCACACAGGGTCAAATTCTGGGGCATTTTGCTGGTGTCAGTTACCCACAGAGAACACTCCGTATTGATAACTATCCCATATCTCCTCAGATCCAATTAATAATTCAGTTCAGCTTTCACAGGAAACCTCCTCACTAGCACCTTATCAGATAGTCACCGAGTCCCTGGTCCTATAGAAAGCTTCCGATCTTCCCACAGCCACATCCTAATCCCTGCCGTGTGGGAAGGAATATCAGTGAGACCAAGCGCAGGTTCGGCGATTGTTTCGCTGACCACCTCCGTTCAGCCCGCCTAAACCTACCTGATCTCCAGGTTGCTCAACACTTTATAACTCCCCCTCCCATTCCCACACTGTTCTTTCTGTCCTGGGCCTCCTCCATTGTCAATGCTCATCATATGTTAACCCACTCATTCCTGGGATCATTCTTGTAAACATCCTCTGGGATGTTTACAAGAAAGCACATCAGCGCCTCTACTTCCTGAGAAGACTATGGAGACTCGGCATGTCAAAGAGGACTCTCTCAAACTTCTACAGGTGCACAGTAGAGAGCATGCTGACCGGTTGCATCGTAGCTTGGTTCGGCAACTTGAGCGTCCAGGAGCGGAAAAGGATGCAGAAAGTTGTAACCACTGCCCAGTCCATTATCGGCTCTGACCACCCCACCATCATAGGGATCTATCACAGTCGCTGCCTCAAAAAGGCTGCCAACATCATCAAGGACCCACACCATCCTGGCCACACACTCATCTCTCCGCTACCATCGGGCAGAAGGTACAGGAGCCTGAAATCTGTAACATCCAGGTTCAGGAATAGCTTCTTCCCCACAGCCATCAGGCTATTAAACTCGCCAACAAACAGACTCTGAACTGTAACAGCCTATTGCACTTTATCTGCTTATTTATGTGTATATTGAACTGAACTGTTCTGTATTTTTGATTACTATACTGTGTTGTGCTGCAGCAAGCAAGAATGTCATTGTCCTATCTGGGACACATGACAATAAACTCTCTTGACTTGACCTTCTCCAGAGCCAGCACTTCCTTCCTCAGATACAGTGCCCAAAAATGCTCACACGGAGGAGGGCTGCATGGGGATGGAGATGGGGAGGGGGAGATGAGTTGGTGGAATGTAGATCGGGAATCATGCAGTATGGAAACTGGCCCTTCGGCACAACTTCCCCATGCCGACCAAAATGCCCCATCTACGCTAGTCCCACCTGCCCGTGTTTGGCCCGGATACCTCTAAACCTTTCCTCAATGCTGGAGGAAGTCAGCCAAGGTTTATGGGCTGTGGGGGTGTACTACTGGAAGTACAGAGGAGCACATTATCTGCCCAAGGTGGGTTCCTACCAACCACCCAAACCACCCCCTCCCCAGGTACCTTCCCCTGCAACTGCAGGAGATGCAACACCTGCCCCTATACCTCCTCCCTCAACTCTGTTCAGCAACCCCAACAGTCTTTTCAGGTGAGGCAGAGGTTCACTTGCACCTCCTCCAACCTCATCGACTGTATCGAGTAACTCAGTGGGGCAGGCATCACCACTGGAGAGAAGGAAGGGGTGACGTTTCGGGTCGAGACCCATTTACTGTATCCGTTATTCTTGGTGTGGTCTCCTATATATCGGCGAGACCAGGCGCAGATTGGGCGATCATCGAAACAAAGAAAAATAGGTGCAGGAGTAGGCCATTCTAAAATCAGTACCCTGTTCCTGCTTTTCCCCCCATATCCCTTGATTTCTTTAGCCCTAAGAGCTAAATCTAGCTCTCTCTTGAACACATCCAGTGAGTTGGCCTCCACTGCCTTTGTTTCGGTGAACTGCCCAGGCTTAGTCAGTTTTGCCCTACGCGATCTCCCGGTTGCCAAACACTTTAACTCCCCTTCCCATCCCCACACTGACCTTTCTGTCCTGGGCCTCCTCCATTGCCAGAGACAGGCCCAATGCAAATTGGAGGAACAGCACATCATATTTCGCTTGGGTAGATTACACCCCAGCGGTATGAATAGTGATTTTACTAATTTCAAGTAACCCTTGCATTCCCTCTCCCTGTCTCTGTCCCTCCCCCACCGTAGTGCTGCTAGTTTTACTGATCGTATCCTTTTGTTATCACCTCTTCCACAGCCAACAATGGACCATTGTGGACACCTGGGTCATCGGTGCCAACTCTGGGTTTTTTTCATATATCTAGTTCCCTCTCCCCTGACTCTCAGTTTGATGAAGGGTCTCGACCCAAAATGTCACCTATCCATGTTCTCCAGAGATGCTGCCTGACCCGCTGAGTTACTCCAGCACTCTGTGAAACGTCACCTATCGATGTTCTCCACAGATGCTGCCTGACCCGCTGAGTTACTCCAGCACTCTGTGAAATGTCACCTATCCATGTTCTCCACAGATGCTGCCTGACCCGCTGAGTTACTCCAGCACTCTGTGAAATGTCACCTATCCATGTTCTCCACAGATGCTGCCCGACCCGCTGAGTTACTCCAGCACTCTGTGAAACGTCACCTATCCATGTTCTCCACAGATGCTGCCTGACCCGCTGAGTTACTCCAGCACTCTGTGAAACGTCACCTATCCATGTTCTCCACAGATGCTGCCCGACCCGCTGAGTTACTCCAGCACTCTGTGTCTATCACCAAGTCCTCTCTAAGCTCCTTTAAGTACTGCTGAATTTAAATAGTGCATTGCTCGGCAAACACAGATGCTTACACAATGCATCCAGCCTTTGGGAATCTGTCTGCTGAAGTTGAGGAGAATAAGGAGTGAATGTACCCAGGAATTCTGGCTGAGAATTATCCCCAGGCCTTTTTCAATGACTGGCGGACAACAACTCACACATGCCTAGCCCCGACAATGACCAAATTCCTTCCCAGAGCTGCTTCAATTCATACAATAATGAGCAAGAAATGTATCCATAACGCAAGCTTACAGACAAATTGGATTGAGATCAGTCACTGCCAATGCCAACTCAAGCATGCATTGACAGAACAGATAGGTTTAAATTTAGCCTCATGAAGAAAATCAAATTATTTGAAGCATATTCTCAATGGTTTATGAGCAAGGCTCATCTTTCTCCTATCATCCGTGTTAAAATAGTCACAAATGGCCGTTTTGTCAAAAAGGATTAGAAGAGCATGTTTACATGTTGCAGGGTGAAGGCACGGGCTGCTGTTGGAGTCTCTGGGACTTGTTCCTCCTGGGGGAACATTTGTACCCATTGCACATTCGCTGTCTGCTCCGCAATTGAGAGAGAACTGAAAACGCATCAACAGAGGGTCAGGGTACTTGTTGAGCCTATGTAGACCACCGTGTTGGAACGAACTGCAGATACGAGTTTAAACCGAAGATAGACACAAAAAGCTGGAGTAACTCAGCGGGACAAGCAGTATCTCTAGAGAGAAGTAATGGGTGACGATTCAGACTGAAGAAGGGTCTCAACCCAGAATCGTTACCTATTCCTCTCTCCAGAGATGCTGCCTGTTCCGTTGAGAAAGAAGGGTCTGGGGAATAAGCAGGAAAGCTGGATGATCAGCCATGATCATATTGGATGGCAGTGCTGGCTCAAATGGCCTACTCCTGTGCCTATTTCCCACCTTTTTATGTTTCTCACGCAAAGGTTTGTAGGTTAATTGGCTTTGGTAAAAATTGTAAATTGCCCCTAGTGTATAGACTAGTACTGGTGAACGATGATTGCTGGTCGGTGCGGACTCGGTTGGCTGAAGGGCCCGTGTTCGCGCTGCATCTTTAAACTACGATCTCTACACCGTATCTCTAAATCAGGACTGAGCATGACGGGACTGTTACAAATATATATATTTTAATCTCCTATTTGGAGCTTGGATCCTGTTATGCTTCTGGATGAGTGTTGATGTTCGGGTGGGAGATTCCATTAGTGAGTAAACTTCAATGAAGCTCTCTGAAGTGCATTCAGAGCCCAGACAGAGCACAAACTACAGTGCCGACGAGTTGATGACATACTTATATGACGAAAGCACACACGTGCAGTACAGTTAGACAGAGTGGAATAAACTAGATCCACGAGTTTCAGTGATTGTCCCTGGCCCTTGGTGAGTCATCTTGTCCTGATGTTATGTGCAGTCAGAACAGGGATGTACCACAGACAATACACACACACCCCCTCAGGAGAGCAAAACAGGCCTAATGCATTGGAATGAGAGTAGATAGGTATCACAGCATCCTAACCTGGGCGCGACAGTGGTGGATCAATCCCGACCACAGCCAGTGTGTGTGTGTGTGTGTGTGTGTGTGTGTGTGTGTGTGTGTGTGTGTGTGTGTGTGTGTGTGTGTGTGTGTGTGTGTGTGTGTGTGTGTGTGTGTGTGTGTGTGTGTGTGTGTGTGAACCTGTCTGTGTGTGTGTGTGTGTGTGTGTGAACCTGTCTGTGTGTGTGTGTGTGTGTGTGTGTGAACCTGTGTGTGTGTGTGTGTGTGTGTGTGTGTGTGTGTGTGTGTAGTTTGCACGTTCTCCCTGAGACCGTACGGTTTCACTCGGTTGCTCTGCTTCCTCTCACATCCCAAATACATGGGTATTTGGCCTGGTGTGTGGATGAGGGGGAGAGATGATGGGAATGTGGGGGGAATTGAATGGATTGGTGTAAACGGGTTGTTGATGGCCAGCTCGGACTCGGTGGGCCGAGGGCCTGCTTCTGCTCGCACTCCTGACACCCGGGCAGTGACTGAAACAACCCCTGCACTGATGAAGACGCCACAGGCAGTAAAGCCAAGCAGCAGGGAAGCAGCGTGAGAGACGTGGGCTTATGGACTATTGCCACACGTGTAATGCAGAACTATTTCACGTCAAAATTCAGCACAGTGGCGCAGCGGGTAGAGCTGTTGCCTCACAATGCCAGAGACCCAGGTTCCACCCTGACTACGGGTGCTGTCTGTACGGAGTTTGCACGTTCTCCCCATGACCTGCGTGGGTTTTCTCCGGAATCTTCGGTTTCCTCCCAGACTTCAAAGCCGTGCAGGTTTGTAAGTTAATTGGCTTCTGTAAATTGTAAATTGTCCCTAGTGTGTGTAGGGTAGTGTTAGTGTGCGGGGATCGCTGGTCGGCGCGGACTCGGTGGGCTGAAGGGCCTGTTTCCGCGCAGGATCTCTAAACTAAACTATGCATGGCCAGGAGCAGCGGTGCAGCGGCACATTGTTCAGTCAAGAGGCAGTGACATGGAAGGGAGGAGGTGTAAGCAACTTTCAGCCAAGGATTGAAAGCCTGAGGCTGCATGCAATGTTTAATGAGTCACAACTGAGAGAGAGAACAGACCAATGGCTGCGACTAATTACATAACCAGCCCGTGTGGAAGAGCCAAGGTTGGCAGAGGAGAGACACTGCTGAACTACTATCTATCTCTTTGGTGACCCTCCGACTATCCTTGTTAGGTCTTTGCTGTCTTTACCATGCACTAAATGTTATTCCCACAAGGTCATAAGGGATGAGAGTAGAATTATGCCATTCGGCCCATCAAGTCTACTACGCCATTCGATCATGGTTGATCTATCTCTCCATTCTAACCATATTCTCCTGTCTTCTCCCCCTAACCTCTGACACTGTTGTTTTTATTTTGTAGGAAAGAACTGCAGATGCTGGTTTAAATTGAAGGTAGACACAAAATGCTGGAGTAACTCAGCGGGACAGGCAGCATCTCTGGAGAGAAGGAATGGGTGATGTTTCAGGCCGAGACCCTTCTTCAAACTGCTGAGTTACTCCAGCATCTTGTGTCTACCTCTGATACCCATACTAATCAAGAATCTATCTTACTCCTGCAGTTTGTGTCTATTTTGGTAAGTATTGAGCGGGATGGTCCAAAAATCACAATCATAGACTGACAAACAGCATCAGTGGAGGTGAAGGGACAGTCAACGTGTCATCACCTGCTGAGTAATTTCATAAGTTCACAAGTTATAGGAGTAGAATTAGACCATTCAGCCCATTCAATCATGGCTGACCTCTGCTTGCTAATCCCATTTTCCTGCCTTCTCCCCATAACCCTTGACACCTGTTCTAATCAAGACTCTGCGTATCTCTGCATTAAACATATACACTGACTTGGCCTCCATAGCCATCTGTGGCAATGAGTTCCACAGATTAACTTCCCTCTATAGCATATCCCAATGTGGATCGGATTTGCAGTATTCTGCCCAGACAAATTATTTACCCTCTGTAGGAAGGAACTGCAGATACTGGTTTAAACCGAAGATAGACTCGCAAAAGCTGGAGTAACTCAGCTGGACAGGCAGCATCTCTGGAGAGAAGGAATGGGTGACGTTTCGGGTCGAGACCCTTCTTCAGACTGGTTACACCAGTCCCACCTCTCTCTCCTCCGTCCTTGAACAGAGTCCAGGGCCAAGCTGAACCTAGAGCAGCTGCATGAGCCTCCCACTTAACGGCATTCATCGCCGGGGGGGACTGCAAACACGTTTGCTTCAAGGAGTGGCCTTGTTGGTACACTGCGAGTGTGTGTCAGGCAGTCAGGGCTCACAATGTCAGCATAACTTTGATCTGTGTTGGCAGGGGAAAGGGATGAGAATGCCACATGTGGACGGATTCAATCTAACATTGCTTCACGATGGAGGTGGGAACGGACAGAAGAGGTCCCCCTTCTCTCCAGACCCACTGAAAACCCCTCTCTCTGTTCAAACACAGACATTTTGTGCTGCAGCAGCTACTCAGGGCTCTCTCTCAAGGAGGCTCGAAGCACATCAGAATTCTAGGCCAATGCCCGGTTGCCAGGCAACAAGCCCAAGGTGCCTGGAGCGTGACGGTGCCAGAGCATTACGTCTGCTGAATTGCTGATGGTCATCAGCAGGAGCAGATACACAGGCCCCAACCCAACCCACACGCTGGGCTGTGGCATTGACCCAGCCCACACTGCTCATCCATCATCAACCCTCCACCAGCCAAACACTGCCCCTCTGCCCAACATCCACCCTCTCCAGCTAAACACTGCCCCTCTCCCCAACACCCACCCGTCACGGCCCAAACACTGCCCCTCTCCCCAATACCCACCCCTCCCCCAGCCAAACACTGCCCCTCTCCCCAACACCCACCCTCACGGCCCAAACACTGCCCCTCTCCCCAATACTCACCCCTCCCCCAGCCAAACACTGCCCCTCTCCCCAACACCCACCCTCACGGCCCAAACACTGCCCCTCTCCCCAACACACACCCCTCACGGCCCAAACACTGCCCCTCTGCCCAACACCCACCCTCACGGCCCAAACACTGCCCCTCTGCCCAACACCCACCCCTCACGGCCCAAACACTGCCCCTCTGCTCAACACCCACCCCTCACGGCCCAAACACTGCCCCTCTCCCCAATACCCACCCCTCCCCCAGCCAAACACTGCCCCTCTCCCCAACATCCACCCTCACGACCCAAACACTGCCCCTCTCCCCAATACCCACCGCTCCCCCAGCCAAACACTGCCCCTCTGCCCAAAACCCACCCTCACGGCCCAAACACTGCCCCTCTCCCCAATACCCACCCTCAAGGACCAAACACTGCCCCTCTCCCCAATACCCACCCCTCCCCCAGCCAAACACTGCCCCTCTGCCCAAAATCCACCCTCAAGGACCAAACACTGCCCCTCTGCCCAACACCCACCCTCACGGCCCAAACACTGCCCCTCTGCCCAACACCCACCCCTCACGGCCCAAACACTGCCCCTCTCCCCAACACACACCCGTCACGGCCCAAACACTGCCCCTCTGCCCAACACCCACCCTCACGGACCAAACACTGCCCCTCTCCCCAACATCCACCCTCAAGGACCAAACACTGCCCCTCTCCCCAACACCCACCCCTCCCCCAGCCAAACACTGCCCCTCTGCCCAACACCCACCCTCACGGCCCAAACACTGCCCCTCTCCCCAATACCCACCCTCATGGACCAAACACTGCCCCTCTCCCCAACACACACCCCTCCCCCAGCCAAACACTGCCCCTCTCCCCAACACACACCCCTCCCCCAGCCAAACACTGCCCCTCTCCCCAACACCCACCCTCACGGACCAAACACTGCCCCTTTCCCCAACACACACCCCTCCCCCAGCCAAACACTGCCCCTCTCACGAAGCACCCCGACTAAACACTGCCCCTCTCCCCAACACCCACCCCTCTCCATCCAAAGACTGCCCCTCTCCCAGCCCTCCAACAACAGGCTGTCCCTCTCACCAGCTGCCACACAGACCCTCGTCAACTAAACACGGACCCTCCCTGCACTGCGCTTCCACCAGCACTCAATGATAAAACCCGACTAAAGTTCATAAGTGATAGGAGCAGAATTCAGCCATTCGGCACATCAAGTCTACTCCGCCATTCAATCATGTTTGATCTATTTTTCCCTCTCAACCCCATTCTCCTGCCTTCTCCCCATCACCTTTGACGCCCCTTACTAATCAAGAACTATCAATCAAAGGTAGACACAAAATGCTGCAGTAACTCAGCGGGACAGGCAGCAACTCTGGAGCGAAGGAATGGGTGATGTTTCGGGTCGAGACCTTTCTTCAGACTGAGAAAGAACTCTGTCAATCTCCGCTTAAAAAATACAGATTCACCACAGACCAACCCCGACTAACATACGGCCCTCCAACTCAATATAACTCAGCTCTACCATAATGCAGTCTCACCCCGACTAAATAACCCACAAATTAACAATGATCTATACTACATTTTCTTTGATAATCATCTCTTTTGATGTCTCGTTCTCACACCTTGCCCTTCCTTATTTCTGTTTCTCCCTCTCCCGACTCTGTCAGAAAAAGACCCGACCCGAAACGACACACATTCCTTCTCTCCAGAGATGCTGCCTGACCCGCTGAGTTACTCCAGCATTTTTACCTATCTTCGGTGTAAACCAGTGTCTGCAGTTCCTTCCTACACAATCCACAACTCCTATTCAGACCGCAACAAAGCGCAGCCCCATCCCAACTAAACACGGATACCCTAATAATAAACCACAGACCCACTGACTTAAAACTCAGTCTGAACCTAACTAGGCACAGCCGCACCCCAACCAAATAAAACACAACGTCCTCACAGTTCCACCGTGTAAAACACAGCCCAAAAGCGAGAAGATGCAACCTATCCACATGATAAAATATTCCCACTGCAACCAATTGCAAATCCCTCATTATAGGCCTCAACAAAATACAAACAGCCCCACCCTTCAATCCCCCCACGGTGGCGCAGCGGGTAGAGCTGCTGCCTCACAGCGCCAGGGATCCGGGTTCCATCCTGACGACAGGTGCTGTCTTTACAGAGTTTGTACCTTCTCCCCGTGACCTGCGTGGGTTTTCTCAGAGATCTTCAGTTTCCTCCCACACTCCAAAGGCTTGTAGCTTAATTGGCTTGGTATAAATGTAAAATTGTCCCTAGCATATGTACGGTAGTGTTAATGTGCAGGGATTGCTGGTAGGCCTGGACCCGGTGGGCCGAAGGGCCTGTATCTCTGAACTAAACCAAACCAAAACAACAAAATGTTCACATCCTTGTCCAACTGAGGGTGCCAGACATCCGAAGAAATTCATTTAACTGAGGAAATTTGCACAGCCACTCTCATCGGGGGAACAGTCAAACACACTTTCCTTTGGAAGGTTAGCCTTGCACCGGAGTTACTCCAGAAATTCCTCGGGGATTCTAGCCCACTAGTGAAGTGACCAGAACAATAAGCCAAGTGCCCGATAAACATACAGAGAAAATTCACAGAAAGTAATGAGAGGTTAGCAGCAAGTGGGTCTGTAAAAGCAATGCCTGTGGCTGTGTGCACAGAGGCAAGCATTGCTCCTGTGATAAACATTCTGTTTCTATGTGAAACTGACCTTAAAAAACACAAGTACCATCTCACACCAGCCGCACTTCTGAAGACAAGTATTTCAGCATCTCTTCAAAGAAAAAGCTTCTGCTATTTTAAAGAAGCGTCACCATTTTTGTTACAACAGACCTCAGGAGCAACGTTCCTTTAAACTGGGATTTCTGACATCTTCGGAGCAGATTCAGTCTCGGTGGTTCAACTGGCTCCTGCTCACTGGCCCTCAGACTCTCTGTCATCCACCCTCCTCCCCCAATACACCATCCATGCCCCCCCTCCTACCCCACACGGCACTCCCTACACACTCCCCTACACTGCACCCCTCGTACCAACACACCTGCACTGCCCCCACTGTCTGAGCCTCACAGAACTCCCTCTGCACCAACACAACCTGCACTCCCTACATACCAGTACACAGTGTCTCCACGCTCCCCACACCAGTACACAGGTCGTTCCCCTACACCGCACTCCCCCCACTGTCTGTGCCTCACAGAACTCCCTCTGCACCAAAACACCTGCACTCCCCCCACTGTCTGTCCCTCACAGAACTCCCTCGACACCAACACACCTGCAGGCCCCCCCCCACCCCCCACTGTCCTCGCCTCACCCACTGTACATCACCCCTCACCCTCTTCATCCAGTACACAATGCAATTCACAGAACTCTCTCCACTCCAACACAGCCTGCAATCCCTCCGCACCCCGCCCACCACACATTCCCCACACCGCACTGTCCACACCCAGTACAGCCTGCACACCCCAAACCCCTCGTCCCCCACCCCTCGTCCCCTACACTGTACTCCCCCCACCCCTCGTCCCCCACCCCTCGTCTCCCACACTGTACTCCCCCCACCCCTAGTCCCCCACACTGTACTCCCCCCACCCCTCGTCCCCCACACTGTACTCCCCCCACCCCGTCCCCCACACTGTACTCCCCCCATCCCTCGTCCCCCAACACTGTACTTCCCCCACCCCTCGTCCCCCACCCCTCGTCCCCCACACTGTACTCCCCCCACCCCCGTCCCCCACACTGTACTCCCCCCACCCCTCGTCCCCCAACACTGTACTCCCCCCACCCCTCGTCCCCCACCCCCGTCCCCCACACTGTACTCCCCCCACCCCCGTCCCCCACACTGTACTTCCCCCACCCCCGTCCCCCACACTGTACTCCTCCCACCCCTCGTCCCCCACACTGTACTCCCCCCACCCCTCGTCCCCCACACTGTACTCCCCCCACCCCCGGCTCCCACACTGTACTCCCCCCACACCAGTACAGCCGGCACTCCTTCCGCACCTCACCCTCCGTACATCACCCCCGCCACACTCTGCACTTACACACACAGCTCACCCGAACACCTACCACCCCAAACACACCCTGCACCCCTCAACACCAGTACCTCACTCTCCTTACATCACCCCTACATACTCTGCACTCTCACACAGCTCACCCCTCACGCTACAAACCTTGCAGACCTACCATCCCCAAAACACCCTGCACCCCTAGTCACTGTCAACGTTGCACCCTCCACACATCACCCCCAACACCCTTCACTCCCTCCACCCCTCAATGTCGGTACCCCACCCTCCACAATCACCCTCATCACCCTCAACACACTGCGCCCCTCACACCCAACCATTACTCCGCAGGTTCAGCCGGCTTTCAAATGGCAGCATCAACATTTCCAAAGTAAGCTCCAGGCAGAGCAGAGCGAAAACAATCGGATCCCAAAACTGCGTGTGTGTGTGTGTGTGAGTGTGTGTGAGTGTGTGTATGTGTGTGAGTGTGTGTATGTGTGTGTGTGTGTCTGTATTTGTGTGTGTTTGTGTAGATTAGTTGTGTGTGTGCGTGTGTGTGTCTGTATTTGTGTATGTGTGTGAGAGCGTGTGTGAGTGTGTGTTTGTGAGTGTGTGTGAGAGTGTATGTGAGTGTGAGGGAGTGTGAGAGTGTGTGTCTGCATTTGTGTGTGTGTGTGTGTGTGTGTGTGTGTGTGAGTGTGAGCGTGCATGTCTGTATTTGTGTGTGTGTGAGTGTGTGTGAGTGTGTGTGTGTGTGTGTCTGTGTGAGTGTGAGTGAGTGTGAGAGCATGTGAGTGTGTGTGTGAGTGTGAGTGTGTATGTCTGTATTTGTGTGTGTGTGAGTGTGTGTGAGTGTGAGTGTGTGCGTCTGCACACTGAGTTGCACGCTGCCCCTGTACAGGAGGGTGTTGTGAGCCTCACACTGGGCTGAGTTCTGCCTTTGAATGCCGGTGAACACACCGAGGCGACACCACCAACGGGGTCCCAACACAAGCGGCAGCACAAAGGTGGAGACAGGTACTGACCTTCCATCGCGTGTTCTTCTGCCGGTGAGGTGGAGGCCGCAGCGGGGAGAGAGAGAGAGACAGATAGTTAGAGCAAGTAAGAAAGCAGCACAAACACCTGTAGGCACACCTGCACCTGAAGGCACACCTGCAGACCCACCTGAACGCACACCTGCAGGCACACATGAATGCCCACCTGTACACACACCTACACGCCACCTGCACACACTCCTGCATCCCCACCTCAAAGTCAAAGTCAAACAAACTTTATTGTCATTTAGAAATACATTGATATATGCAGTTCCAAACGAAATTACGTTGCGTTTGGCTCCCTGTGCAACACAATAAATTAACCGAAGGATAGGTATGTATGAAAAGGATAAATAGACAATAGTGGCAGCCCTGCAGGCCCACCTGCACACACTCCTGCATCCCCACCTGCGGGCACAACTGCACACACACCTGCACGCACACCAGCTCACTGGTGGCCCCAAAGTGGAACAGAGGAACTTCCCTTCCCTTCTGTTTAGAGATTGTCCCCTCTGCCACTCCCTGCTGCACCAGGAACACGCAAGCCCAGACATAGGACCGAAAGAGGGGCTCTTGTGACCATCGACCGCCCGCTGCCTGGAATCACGAATGGCCCATCTTGGCCAGGCCTAGGAGCAAACCGACAGGGAGATCTCGCCCTCCCGATCGGCCCTCCCCACTCCCTGCCTTGTGCCCAAATACCAAAATCGGGGGACTAAACTGCAACCAGAACTTGAGGAGCAGCCCCTCCAGAACCAAATGCACATTGTGTGACCGCATTGCAGAGTACCTGCGCTCAGTCCACAGAGGTGACCGTGAGCTTCCTGTCACCTTAATCCTCTGACCAACTCCCTCTCTACTCACCTCTCTATCTTTGACCTCTCACACTGTCCCAACAATGCCCAATCTCAGAACATAAGGAAGACCTAAGAATAAGGAGAACTAGATAGGGCTCTTAGAAATAGCGGAGTCAGGCGATATGGAGAGAAGGCAGGTACAGGATACTGAGTTGGATAATCAGCCATGATCATATTGAATGGCGGTGCTGGCTCGAAGGGCCAAATGGCCTATTCCTGCATCTATTGTCTATTGTCTAACTGCTCTCCCGGGGGGGGGGGGGGGGGGGGGGAGACTGTGGCGGACAGGGGGGCTGTTCTCAGAGCGGAGAAGGTGAGGGGGAGATTGAGTGGAAGTGCTCACACTCAGGAAGGGTTTGGATTGTGTGAACAACATGAGGCTGCTTGTCCAATGATGAAGGATCATTGAGGCAAGAGCCCTGGGTCCCAACGGTTGACAGGAGATTCACGGGTGGGGTGGGGGCCGCTGTGTCCTGCGAGGAGGGGGGTGGAAGTAGATTTGGAAGTTAGATGAGGGGGAGGGAGGGAGATCCAATTGGAGCGTCCGTGGGAAACAGGTTAAGCCCCTGCAGGAGAAGAGCGCAGAGGGAAAGGGACATACTTGGACAGGAGTGTTAAAGAAGGAACTGCAGATGCTGGAGAATCGAGGGTTACACAAAAAGCTGGAGAAACTCAGCGGGTGCAGCAGCATCTAAGGAGTGAAGGAGATAGGCGACGTTTCGGGTCGAGACCCTTCTCCAGTCTGAAGAAGGGTCTCGACCCGAAACGTCGCCTATCTCCTTCACTCCTTAGATGCTGCTGCACCCGCTGAGTTTCTCCAGCTTTTTGTGTAACCCTACTTGGACAGGAGCTCAGGCTGGGCTCAATGGGCCGAAGTGCCTTACGCTGTGATTGACTGAGTGAGTTGTGTTGAACCTTTGCTGTGGCTTCAAAGCCCAAGTGAAGCTGTGTCTTGTCGGGAGCAGTTTCAATCACAGGGATATGTGCCGACAATCTCTCTGCCCTCATGGTGTCCTTGGCTGGCTATTGATTTCCAGTTCAATACAAGAAGTATTAAAAGCCCAAGGCAGCAAATATTTTGACACAAGCTTATCATGTTAACCCTTTTGGTTCCTCTTGACCGCCGGGGCGTGGGGAGGTGTGGGGAGGCTGGGGGCACTCGAAGCGCGGTCAGCCTGTGCACAGGAAGATCCTGTGAACCGTAACAAAGCGCCGGCCCTGTCGACAATCAAATGTTGACTTCCCCAAACCGCACCAATCATTAGAGTCATAGAGTGATACAACGTGGAAACAGGCCCTTCGGCCCAACTTGCCCACTCCGGCTACACTAGTCTCACCTGTCTGAGTTTGGCCCATATCCCTCCAAACCTGTCCTTATCCATGTACCTGTCTGAGACATACACAAAATGCTGGAGTAACTCAGCGGGACTGGCAACATCTCTGGAGAGAAGGAATGGGTGACGTTTCGGGTCGAGACCCTTCTTCAGACTGATGTCAGAGGAGTGGCTGGTACATAGATAAGGAAGTGTAGAATAGATCATTGTTAGTTAGGAGAAGGTAACAACAAAGCAACAGAGATAAAATGTAGTCAGAGACAGTAAGACTTCAGAGAACTGGGTGGGTGGGGGGGGGAGGATGGAGAGAGAGGGAAAGCTTCTACTTGAAGTTAGAGAAGGCAATGTTCATTTGCCTGTCTATCTGTTTCTTAAACGTTGGGATAGTCCCAACCTCAACCACCCCCTCTGGCAGCTCGTTCCATACACCCACCACCCTCTGTGTGCAAAAGTTACCCCTCAGATTTTCAAGGACAACACATCGCAACTGGCGACAAGGGTTACGGGCAACGCGCCTCTAAGCCTCAACTCCCTCCACGTTCCCCCCACCCTGCTGCCTCTGACAGCGCACTCCCTCAATGGCCCGTCCCTAAACAATTCAGATGTCTCTGACAACCTTCAAAAAATCACAAGATTCCTTTAAGAATTAAAGCAAATTTTAATTTGTGAAGAAATTTGATTTAATCTAAGCATGGCAAGTTGATTGATTAGAAAACAATTACATTGTGTTAAACCTAACATTTACTGTGGGCCCCACCAGGATTGTCAAGTGATCTTTGCAGGGCCCACACTGCCCTCTGCCTCCTTCACTGCCAAGGTGAGCCCAAGTAGAAACTCCAGCAACAGCACCTGTAGCACCAGCAGTCTACAACCTGGTGGTGTGAACACTGGATTAGTCATAGACTCTTACAGCTTGGAAAAAGGTCCTTCGACCCAACTGGCCAACATGCCCCGTCTAGACTAGTGCCACCTGCCTGCGTTTGGCCCATATACCTCTAAACCAGTCCTATTCATATACATGTCTGAATATTTCTTAAATGTTACGATAGTCCCCGCCTCTTCAATTCTTCCAGCACACCCTCTATCCCTTTCTCCCTCCTCCTGTCTACTCTAGACTTCTTTCACAACCCACCTTACACCTCAGCCTCCCATCACCCTCTCCTCCACACCCCTCTCACTGCACCCCCTCCCTCCCCCCACTGCTCACCCCTCCCCTCGCCATTGGCAGTTGTTCCCAGCTGCAAACAGGCCTTCCTTATTAGTTCCACTCTTTCTACTGCCTCCTCTGACAGCTCGTTCCATACACCCACCACCCTTTGCGAGTAAAAGGTACCCCTCAGATTCCCATTAAATCCTCTCCCCTTCACCTTAAACCCATGTCGACTCCGCTACTCTGGGCAAGAGACTCTGTGCATCTACCCAATCTATTCCTCTCATGATTTTATACACCTCTATAAGATCACCCCGCATCCTCCTGCGCTCCCAGGAGTAGAGTCCCAGCCTGCTTAACCTCTCCCTGTAGCTCACACCCTCTAGTCCTGGCAACATCCTCATAAATCTTCTCCGTGCCATTTCCAGCTGGACAGCAAGAGGCTAGAGTGAAATCGTAGTCAAAACTTCCGGAGGAAAGAGAAGATGCTGACAATTGCAGTGGAAAGTCACACGTTTACGTTCTCTGTCCTGAGAGAAGAAACAGTGCTCTCCCGTAGACACACCTTGACAAGCTGTGAGCCTTCCTTGCCGCATGCTTCTGCTGACATTTATTGAAGAGCTGCTGTTGCTGGAGCTATTTTTAATCCACTGTTGAACATTTCATTTAACCAATTTGACACTGCAATAATTAATGCACAGCTCAAGTGCGCGTGAACTAAACATGGACCCAGATCATGCACACGCATGCGCATATACACACATATACAGACAGGCACATGCCCACGCACACATGCACACACACAGACATAGAATACACATGCATAAGCACACAAACGCAGAATGCACATACACAGACAGGCACATGCCCATGCACACATACATACTGACATAAAACACACATGCACACACACACACAGACACATGCCCACCCACATATGCACACATACACACTGACATAGAATACACATGCGCACACACACACACACATGCTAACACACAGAATGCACATACACACACAGGCACATGCCCACGCACCACCAACATGGATACAGAGTGCATATACACATGCACCCGTATTCAGAACACTCCCACATACAACACGCACACACGCGGCAGACTAGCATGAGCACATATATATATATACGCACGCAAACATACACACGCAAACATACACACGCAAACACACACACACACGTGCTGACACACCATCTCATTCTCTCCAGATTAACATGAAATTTATTTTTCTCTTGCTGGTGCCAAGATGTGAAATATTTACTGCACTATGCCCACACATCTGACTGACAGACACACCAGGGCAGCTGCTGAATTAAATACATTTGGATTAAAGCGCATGTGAGTACCGGTGACCGTAAACTACCGATGTGTTGGATGCCCCCAACTGGTTCATAGTTAAGGGCCTGTCCCACTTTACGAGGTAATTCACGAATTCTCCCAAGTTTCCCCCTTGATTCAAACTCGCTGAATGTTCGTAACGGGTCCTTTGGAGGCTGCAGATATATTGTAAACCAGCCGTAGGTACTCGGGGCATCCTCACGACTATTTCTTTACTCGTGAATATTTTTTATCAGGCTGGAAAAAACGTCCCGACTTACCTGATGCCCCAAGTACCTACGGATGGCATAACGAGCTGCTACGATATATCCACGGACTCCTACGGACCCATTACGAACATTCTGCGAGTTTGAATCAAAGGGAAAACTCGGGAGAATTCATCAATAACTAGAGAGAATTTGTGAATTACTTCGCAAAGTGGGACAGGCCCTTTACCCTTCAGAGGTGGAGATCTGATCCTGTCTGAATCTATCTGTGAGTCCAGTCCATCCTACACACGTTTGGCCCAGATCTCTCTCTTCTTCCCTACACATGTACCTGTGCAAAGGTCCTCTAAATATTGTTCTAGTTAAGTGGTAGAGCCAGATACAATAACAACACTTAAAAACTGTTTGGACAGATCCAAGGATAGGAAGGTTTGGAGGGAAACGGGTCAAAAGCAGGCAAATGGCGTCTAACGTGGAGCAATTTTCTACATATTCCAGCATTTGCCTAAAGTCCATAATGGGCCTGCAGAAGCACAGAGGGCCAAATGGCTTCCTTTTGTGCCATAGGTTCCTCTGCTTCCAATCGGGAGAGGTTCTTGTGAAGTCCTGTCTCGAGATGATCTGCCCCAAGACACCTGTGGTTGGGGTTTATTACAACAAAGGACAAGTTCCCTGTTGTTGGCAGGGCAGGGCAGGGCAAGGCAAGGCAAAGGCGGGGCAGGGCAAGGCAGGGACATGACTGGGCAGGGCAGGGCACTGCATAGTATGGCATCCCTACGCAAGGCAAGGGCAGGGAAGGTCAAGGGAGGGCAGGGCAGGGCAGGGTTGAGCTGGGCAAGGCAAAGGTGGGGCAGGGTTGGACAGGGAAGGGCAGGGTTGGACAGGGCAAGGCAGGGCAAGGCATGGCAAGGCAAGGGTGGGGCAGGGTTGGACAGGGCAGGGCAGGGCAGGGCATAGTTTGGCATCCCTACGCAAGGCAGGGACACGACTGGGCAAGGGAGGGCAGGGTTGGGCTGGGCAAGGCAAAGGTGGGGCAGGGTTGGACAGGGAAGGGCAGGGCAAGGCAGGGCAAGGCAAGGGTGGGGCAGGGCAACCTGGATTCAGGACTCGGTCAGTTCTTTGCCACGCTGGAGCTTACTCAGTGGCGAGATCCAGGCCAGTAATAATATGGAAATGAGTTGTCTTGCAGTGATCTTGTGGATACAGCATCTGTCAGCCAGATAACAGCTGAATCCCTGGAGGGCTGGAGGAATTCTCGGCTGCCAACCACTGCACTGACAAGTTATTGAGTTCTTCCCCGTGACTGAAGGGTATCGACATCTGGCCAGGTGTCAGGCACGCTCATAGATTCTCCGCACCCTCTCAAGGCAGTGAGTAAACCTCTATCCTTCCAAATCACACCAACATCTGCCTCGCCCACTGCCCTGACACATGACCAGTGGGCTCAGAATCCATGGTACACCACGAGCCTGTAGGGTCCAACAGCCACCACCAGTCCCCGTCCCTGCTAACATTAGTTCAATTCAGTTTATTGTCACGTGTACTGAGGTGTAGTGAAAAACTTTTGTCATCGAGTGATACAGTGTGGAAACAGGCCCTTCGGCCCATCTTGCCCACACCGGCCAACATGTCCCATCTCCACTAGTTCCACCTGCCTGTACTTGGTCCATATCCCTCCAAACCTGTCCTATCCATGTACTTGTCTAACTGTTTCTTAAATGTTGGGATAGTCCCTGCCTCAACTACCTCCTCTGGCAGCTCGTTCCATACACCCACCACCCTTTGTGTGAAAATGTTACCCCTCAGATTCCTATTAAATCTAATTCTTTCTTGAAAACATCCAGTGAATAGGCCTCCACTGCCATCTGTGGCAGAGAATTCCACAGATTCACAACTCTCTGGGTGAAGAAGTTCTTCCTTGTCTCAGTCCTAAATGGCCGACCCCTTATTCTTAGAACTAGTGGGCATAGATTTAAGGTGAAGGGGGAAAGATTTAAAAGGAACCCGAGGAGCAACCTTTTCACACAAAGGGTGGTGGGTGTATGGAACAAGCTGACGAGGAAGTAGTCATAAAGTCATACAGCACGGAAACAGGCCCTTCGGCCCCACCAGCCTATGCTGACCAATGTGCCCCATCTACACTAGTCTCACCTGCCTGCGTTTGGCCCTCATCCCTCTATCCATGTACCTGTCCAAATGTCTTTTAAACGTTGTTATTTAAGACAGGAGTTCTGGAATGTCAGTGCCGGTGAAGGAACGGGCGATAGATTTCCAAGTGGGGACGGCGCTTGATTGGGAGGGGAAGCTGCAGGTGGTGGTGTTCCCCTGCCCCTGCTGCCCTTGTCCTTGGTGGGAGAGGTGGTGGGTTTGGGAGGTAATTTTTTTCCCTCAATATCTCTGCCAAACAAAAGCTATACACATGACTCTTGTATACTGTCTCAGTATACTGTTGCTGTACATAACTATGGTTGTGGTTATAGCCCTGTCCCACAGTGCGAGTTCATTCCAAGAGCTCTCCCGAGTTTAAAAAAAAAATCAAACTCATGGTAAGCATGGAGAATGAACGTAGCGGGTACGTCGGAGCTCGAGGACGTCTCTTAGCGCTAACGGCAGGTACTCGGTAAGATGGGATTTTTCAACATGATGAGAAATGTCCACGAGGGCCCCGCGTACCGACGGGTGGCCATTACCATAAATCTCCGAGTTCGAATCAGGGGAAAATTGGGAGAACTCTTGGAATGAACTCGTACCGTGGGATAGGGGTTTTAGAATAGTAATATGTTTACTGAACTGTATGCAAAAAAACAAATCTGGTATGGCACTTTATTTGTTACATGTACCGAGGTACAGTGAAGTTCATCGTTGTCTACAGTTCAGTACAAGTACCACTCAATATAAGCACTTGGATCCATCTTAGATAAGCATCTCAGATCCATTACAAGTGTACAGCAGTGGTACACTGAGTCGTCAGTTTGGTGCCATTTCCAAGTCCCAGTAGTTATAGGTGCAGGGTTTTTTTCCTGACCATGAAGGCCCGTAGTCCTGGCAGTGTTGCAGGGTCGGCCTGGCCAAGCATAGCTGTTGGTATCCTCCACCACTGCTCCACCCCTGCCATTGAACCATCAGCAACCTCACAGATCACCTCACTCTTTGGCCGGGAGTCACACACGCACCAAGCAGATTTTCTTCCTTGCGGCACGGTGGCGCAGCGGCAGAGTTGACCCAGGTTCGATCCTGTCTGCGGGTACTTGTCTGTACGGAGTTTGTACCTTCTCCCCATGACCTGCGTGGGTTTTCTCCTAGATATTTGTTTTCCTCCCACACTCCAAAGACGCACAGGTTTGTAGGTTAAAGGGCTTGGTATAAAGGTAAATTGTCCCTAGTGTGTGTAGGATAGTGTTAGTGTGGGGGGGATCGCTGGTCGGTATGGAGTCGGTGGGCCGAAGGGACTGTTTCCGTGCTGTATCTCTAAACTAAAGAAAAACTAAAGAGACCCAGATGCAACGGGGTACTGATTGTGGATGATCAGCCATGATCACATTGAATGGCGGTGCTGGCTCGAAGGGCCGAATGGCCTAATCATGCCCCTATTATCTATTGTCAGTCGACAACTAACATGACTATCGAGAGCGAGACCGGCTTTTAAATTTCACATCTATTCAATTACTTTAATTTAAATTCCCAGCTGCCTTTCATGAGATTCAAACTCGCATCTGCCTGATTAAGCATCAGCCCAGAGGATTACTGGGGCAGTAACTTAGCCTCCATACCCCAGGGGTGAGCATTGAGGGTGACGCAATCATCAGAGGCAGCTGCGGAGCAGGCACGATCCCAGTGGATGGTGGAGCCACCTGAGGGGGAGAGTCAGTGCCCTCCCGTCCCCTCCACACTGCACAAGCTGCGAGGCAGATGGAAGAACAACTTCCCAGCCACTTCACTGCCAAGGGGATGTTATTTGCCCTTGTGAACATTTCAGAGGTCAGCCACTCACTGATGCTTCCAAAGGAACAGAAATCCACAATTAAAAGCCTTATCTCTTGGGTCAGCCCACCCAACTTAGCAAAATGTTCCACAAGTCACTCCACTCAAACAAGTTCAGAGGTAAATAAGGTCCATGCATTAGCCAAACCCTAGCATGAGGGAAAGATCCCGACCAAAATGTCACCCATCCTTTTTTAATCGAGTCATAGCATCATAGAGTGATGCGTCGCCCATTCCTTCTCTTCAGAAATGCTGCCTGTTCCGCTGAGTTACTCCAGCATTTTGCGTCTATCAACTAGTGTAGCTGGGACCTGTTGGTTGGGGTGGGTAAGTTGGGCCGCAGGGAGTTTCCACACGATGTGACTCGACGACTCCATCCCAGTACTGGAGTCTATACCTGGATCTGAGTAATCAGGAATTCCCAGTCCCGGAGTTGGTCCCAGAGTCCAACCCATCAGGATTTCTCAGTCCCAGAGCTGAGCGGCAAATCGTGGCAAAGTTCCAGTCCGGTTCCACCGCCAGAATGCCAGAACGCCATTTGGCAAGAGGATAGAACCTTACCTATGACCTTGCCAGTCTTTAAAATATCTCTGATACACAAAGGCATAAAGGATGAATAAAATATAATATAATAAATTTTTAAGACAAATAAAGTTAATTAAAAAATCATTAGGGTACATAGATAATTTAAGATATTAAAATAAAACAGGAGACAAATGAGCCAGCAGATAGGGAACAGTTTCCTACAGACAGTGGGGGAGGCTCAGAATGGGATAATCCTGGAAGCAGAATTGAAGGCATGGTTGGGGGTGGAAGAGTGGGAACAACTGGGCTAGCACAGAGACAATGGGCAGAATGTCGTGCCCCAGTGTGCACGACAGAGACAGGGTAGCATTTAGCTGATGCCCCACCAGAAACGATGGCAGGATCCAGTGAAGGTGATAGATGTTATTGTAGCCACGGGAAACGCAAACCTTTAGATTAGTTTTGTTTGTACTGTCACGTGCACCGAGGTACAGTGAAAAGCTTTTCAGCGTGCTATCCAGTCAGCAGAAAGACAATACATGATTGCGATCGAGCCGTTTACAGTGTACAGATACAGGATAAGGGAGTAACGTTTAGTGGAAGGTAATGCCAGTAAGGTCCGGTCAAGGATAGTCTACAATCCCCGAGTACCAGCCACCATCCCCCCCTGTAAACGGATACCCATAGACGGGTTAGGGTCTGAATCTGCAGCCCAGGATGAGGGAGGTATGGATGAGGAGCCACGGGTCTTTACAACACATGGACTGCAGGACCCTTGCCGTTGCAAGCTGCACTGCCTTTGGGTAATAATGTCTTCTATTGTTGGTTAACTCTCCCCTGCAACTCCATGCAGCTGTTAATTAACATCGTGCTGCAGCTCGCTCCGTGCAATCTCCGCTCGCAGGAGGCTGAGATTACACTGATTACTGCGGGAGGGCTGCTGACATGCAGGCAGCACATCGCAACGCAACGCAACGCCCGCCGCAGCAAAACCACCCCACAAAGGCAGCGTTTTAGAGCAGGACATGCCAGGCGTTTTACAGACGGGGGGGGGGGGGGGAGAATTCCAGAATATGGGAAACGTGGGGTTATAACAGGGAGGATAGCTGGAGATGGAGAGGGTTGTTGTAATAGAGACAACTGTAGGGGGTTACAGAGACAGGGAGGGTGTGGGGGCCGGAGGGGGTTATAGAGACTGGGAGGGTGCAGGGGCCGGGAGGGATTACAGAGACAGGGACAATTAGATGACAAAGGTGATTTTAAAATGGTGGTACAGTTTAACCAAGAGCCTCTTTGTGCCTGTGTGCGAGAGTGGTAGAGGCTCAAGTCCAGAGGTGAGGAGGACACAGCCAGGCCATTGGCCTCTGCATCAGAAGGTTGTGGGATTATCCTTCATTTCTGCGAGTACCACACTGCGGGAGGCAACATCTTATCAATGACAAACCCAGGCACCCTCAGCTCTATTCAGGGGAAGAAACCCAGCCATTTTGAGGAAGAAATGGAAACTCCATGCCCCTGGGCTGACTGCAGTGCAGTCCACTAAGATGTTTAAGAAGCAACTGCAGATGCTGGAAAAATCGAAGGTAGACAAAAGTGCTGGAGAAACTCAGCAGGTGAGGCAGCATTTATGGAGCGAAGGAATGGGTGACGTTTTGGGTTGAGGCAAGGCAAGGCAAGGCAAGTTTATTTATATAGCACCATTCATACAAGCTGCAATTCATAGTGCTTTACAAAAGAAACAAGAGAATAAAATAGTTTAAAAACATTGCAGAACCACAATACAACACAGGACAACAAAATAGCCAATAAGCCAATTGTATGAATAGTAAAGCAAAATCACTAAAATATTAAAGCGATTTTAAGAGCACATAAAAAGGTTAAAACAAGAGGATTAAAATTACCCGCATGTAGGGTCATGAGAAAGCTACATCAAACAATAGTGTCTTCTTAGTGTTGAGACCCTTCTTCAGACTGATGAGGGGATGGGGGGGGGGCGGGAAGAAGAAAGGAAGAGGCGGAGACAGTGGGATGTGGGAGAGTTGGGAAGAGGAGGGGAAGGAGGGAGAAAGCAAGGACTACCTGGAATTGGAGAAGTCAATGTTCATATCGTTGGGGTGTAAACTACCCAAGCGAAATATGAGGTTTCAGGTAGGGAACGGGATATCAATTGAGTCTGCTGCTTTGTCGTGCAATGGTGACAAAGAATTGAGATGCTGTCTGACCCACTAAGTTACTTCAGCCTTTTGTGTCTATCTTTGGTTTAAACCAGCCTCTGCAGTTCCTTCCTACACAAAGAGTTGTTGGCGCCGTAGTCAAAGTGGAGAGTGTTCCATCGCATCCTGACTTGTGCCGTGTAGACAGTGGAACGGCCTTGGGGTATCAGGAGCTAAATCACTCATCATGGATCCCCAACCTCTGACCTGCTTCTGTAGGCAAGGGATCTATATGGCTGGACCGGGTGGGAGTCCTTTATGAAGGTGATGGACTCAATGATAGGAAATGCACAGGATATCATGAATAGGTGCTGGAGTTGGTCAATACAATCAATAAACCAAATGAGATGCTCAAAGTAATGACACCACCACCTCGCACTTCAATGGACACCCAAGATCGACACAAAAAGCTGGAATAACTGAGCCGGTCATGAGGTCTTAAGTGATAGGAGTAGAATTAGTCCATTCAGCCCATCAAGTCTACTCCACCATTCAATCACGGCTGATCTATCCCTTCCTCCTAACCCCATTCTCCTGCCTTCTCCCCATAACCTCTGACACCCGTACTGACCAAAAATCTATCTATCTCCGCCTTAAAAATATCCACAGACTTGGCCTCCACAGCCTTCTGTGGACAGACAGCATCTCTGGAGAAAAGGAATAGGTGACGTTTCAGGTCGAGACCCTTCTTCAGACCCTATCTCTCAGTGTGCCTGCAGGATCTGGAAGGAACGGAAGCCAAAGATAACTCATCTGACATCCGGTCCTCTGAGGGAAACTGTGCCTCTCCCTCTCTTCATCTCTGGGTCAGGCTGCTCACAGTCGCTGCTGAAGTCTGTCAGGACCGCACCTCATCTATCCTTTCACCTTTCTGCAAGTGGCTGATGTTGCTATGGGAACATCTCCCTAGCGTTGAGCAGAGTCGCACAGATTTTCCAGCTTCAGATTCCCCACCCCCTCTCCGATTCACAACTGCAAGTCACAGCGTTGCAGGATAGATGGCCTGGCCCCGTGCAAGAACAATCCAGCCAGACCCCTCTTCCCGCTCCCCTGCAAACCCTCCCCCTTCAATGGCCAACCTCACTCCCACCAAAGATAGATCCAATAGCTGGATTATTGAGCAGGTCAGACAGCATCTCTGGAGAAAAGGAATAGGTGACGTTTCGGGTCGAGACCATCTTCTTCCTTTTCTCCAGAGAAGCTGTCTGACCCGCTGAGTTACTCCAGCTTTTTGTGTCTATATTCGGTTTAAACCAGCATCTGTAATTCGTTTCTTCCTACTCATTTTTCCATCTCCCCTCCACCCGGACAAGCATTCCTGACACACTGCCGCAAGAAGGCGGCTAATATCAAAGACCCACTCCGATGATTTTGCTGCTACCCTGGGGAAAGTACAGGTGACCTCTCTAGACCATTACCTCCAGATGGGGTGAGACTTGCAACCTTCACGTGGTCCACCCTGTTTCGGCTAATGCAATCAACCTGGCGTGCACAAACAGAACATGTTGTCTTACAGCTTTAAGCTGTGCACGCCATAGGCAAGAAGAAGAACCTCCAGATTCAAGAACAGCTTCTTTCCACCTACCATCAGGTTGGTGAACCACCCTGCACAACCTTACCTCAGCACCAAACAACATAGGTCTCTGCATGAGGTTCAACACTTCATACTTCAGCTCGCACTAGTCTGGTTACCTAGTATACCAGGTAATTTATTGTACCGTTGTTAATTGTATAATTATTTTTGTATTGTTCCATTTAATGTGCCTGTAAAGCTGCAGTAAATAAGAATTTAATTGCACCAGTCCCAGAGTATTTGATAAAGAAGGAACTGCAGATGCTGGAAAATCGAGGGTACACAAAATGCTGTTTCTCCAGCATTTTGTGTACCCCAGAGTATTTGATGGTTATACAATCTTGACTCTTGGTTCTCTTGACTTGACGACCCCCACTGCTCACTGTGGGTGATGGGGTCTCCTCATATCACTGCCTATCACCTTCAGTCTGCACTCCAGTGGCCTTGAGCTGAAGTCCTGATCACAGGATCTCCAGGGAGGGCTCACTACTCTGCTGACACTCCCGGTACGGAGCAGAGTACAGAGGGGGAAGGCTGGGAGGGAGAAGGGGATCTCCCTGTGCGTCTGCTCCTGGGCGTGGCCAAGATGGCCATTCGCGGGTCCAGGCAGTCAAGCCGTAACGATGACCCTTGCTATCCTGCACACCTCTCTCAGCCTCCTACTCTGCAAGGAAAACAATCCCAGCCCTTCTGGATCACTCCAGCCCAAGCAATAGCGGTGGTTCAGTGACCTCCGCAGCACCTTCTCCAAACATCACAACACATGTCAGAGGAAGCATTTATCCCTCTTCCCAAGCAGCTTTATCGGAGTCATTAGCCTTTCGGGAATGAAAGGTTTTGATGCCTTGTAAACTGGAGGGAGTAAACAGACACAAATGATCAGAAATTCATGTGGTCACATCACCAGCTGAATCTGCTGCATTCTAATCTGCAATAATGTCTTACAAATACCCAGCAGCTAAATTCACTGATCTGTTCAAGCACTTGGCTCCTTCAACAGACAGAATTATTCATCAAACCATACCCAGACAAAGAGATACTTTCTCCTGAAATTAAGGGAGACCTGTTGAGAGATTGTAAAGCGATGGACTGAGATCTCTCCGCTTGCCGATGAGACCAAAACTGAGGGACATCAATATCTGACCAATATCAGATATCAATAGCTATCAATAGCTGGGGTTGGGAATATGCTGGGGCTTTGCGGAACACCAGAGAGAGGATTAACTGTTCAAATCCACGAGGTACAGAAGGAGAGGGCAATGAGGGAACTGATGAGAGGCAGGTGAAGATAGAAATGGATTGACTAGCAAACACACCACTGTCCATCGCCCTGCTCGACATTTAATCAGCTCACCCTCAGACCCCACCCAGAGCTACTGGGGTCACAGCTTCCTATGATGCAAAGACAGGCCCTTCGGCCCACCCTATCTGTGTCAACCATCAATCATCCTTTGGTAGACACAAACGCTGGAGTAACTCAGCGGGACAGGCAGCATTTCTGGAGAGAAGGAATGGGTGACGTACCGGGTCGACACCCTTCTTCAGACTAATGTCAGGGGAGTGGGCAGGACATGGATAGAATGTAGTCGGAGACTGGTGGGAGAACTGGGAAGGGGAAGGGGATGGAGAGAGAGGAAAAGCAAGAGCTATTTGAAGTTAGAAGTCAATGTTCATACCGCTGGGTTGTAAACTACCCAAGCAAAATATGACTCTTTTGACTCCTCCCATTTCCGCCAAACACAAGGCGTAGCTATGGGCACACACACGGGCTATGCTTGCCTCTTTGTCGGGCACGTCGAACAATCTTTGTTCTCAGCGTACCAGGGCCCCACCCCCGACCTTTACCTCCATTACATTGACGACTGCTTTCGTGTCACCTCCTGCACCCACAGGTGATACACTCCTGACCGACATCCACTACAAACCAACTGACTCCCACAGCTACCTGGACTACTCTTCCTCCCACCCTGCTTCCTGTAAGGACTCCATCCCCTATTCCCAATTCCTCCGTCTATGCCGCATCTGCTCCCAGGATGAGGTGTTCCACACCAGGTCATCACAAATGTCCTCGTTCTTCAGAGAACGGGGATTCCCCTCCCCCACTATAGATGAGGCTCGCACCAGGGTCTCCTCCATACCCTGCAACACTGCCCTCTCTCCCCATTCCCCCACTCACAACAAGGGCAGGGTCCCCCTGGTCCTCACCTTTCACCCCACCAGCCAGCGCATACAACAGATAGTCCTCCGCCAGTTTCGTCACCTCCAACGTGACCCCTCCACTCGCCACATCTTCCCATCTCCCCCCGTCTGCCTTCCGCAAAGACCGCTCCCTCCGCAACTCCCTTGTCAATTCTTCCCTTCCCTCCCGCTCCACCCCTTCCCCGGGCACTTTCCCTTGCAACCGCAAGAGATGCTACACTTGTCCCTTCACCTCCCCCATCCACTCCTTTCAGGGACCCAAGCAGTCCTTCCAAGTCCGACAAAGGTTCACCTGCACCTCCTCCAACCTCAACTACTGCATCCGTTGCTCCAGATGCCAGCTGATCTGCATCGGTGAGACCAAGCAGAGGCTGGGCGATCGTTTCACCGAACACCTTTGCTCGGTCCGCAATATCCAACCTGACCTCCCGGTGGCTCAGCACTTCAACTCCCCCTGCCATTCCGTATCCAACCTCTCGGTCCTGGGCCTCCTCCACAGCCAGAGTGAGCAACACCGCAAGTTGGAGGAACAGCACCTCATATTCCGCTTGGGGAGTCTGCATCCTCTGGGCTTAAACATTTAATTTTCTCAATTCTGTTAACCCTGGCTGCCTCCTCCCCTTCCCACCTCTCCCTCAGCCCTCGGGCCCTGGCATTCCTTCTCTCTCTATCTCTCCCCCACCCAAGTCGCACTAGCTTCTCATTTTCACACTGCAAACAGCTTACAATGGCCTGTTTCCTTTATCATTGATACTTTTTTGCATATCTTTCATTCATTGTTCTTTATCTCTCCACATCACCGTCTATATCTCTCGTTTCCCTGATCCCTGACCAGTCTGAAGAAGGGTCTCGACCCGAAACGTCGCCTATCTCCTTCGCTCCTTAGATGCTGCTGCACCCGCTGAGTTTCTCCAGCTTTTTGTGTAACCCCCAAGCAAAACATGAGGTGCTGTTCCACCAATTTGCGCTGGGCTTCACTCTGACAATGGAGGAGGCCCAGGACAGAAAGGTCAGATTGGGAATGGGAGGGGGAGTTGAAGTGTTGAGCAACCAGGAGATCAGGTAGGTTAAGGCGAACTGAGTGGAGGTGTTCAGCGAAACGATCGCCGAGCCTGCGTTTGGTCTCGCCGATGTACAGGAGAGTTCAGCAACATTCTCTCTCACTGCTCCCCCTCTGTGTTCCCCAACACCAATCACCCACAAACACTTCTCCAATTTTATTCTTCCCACAGTCTGAAGAACAGTCTCGACCCAAAATGTCCCCCATTTCTTTTCTCCAGAGATGCAGCCTGTGCCGACTGAGCTACTCTAGCATTTTGTAACTACCGCCATCAACTCAGCCAGATTCCCCCCCTCACCCACACACACTTGGGGTCATTTACATCAGCCGATTGACCCACCGAGCCAGATGTCTTTGGCCGTGGGAGGAAACTGGAGCACCCCATACGTGTAGAGTGTGTTAGAGGTTGGGATTGAGCCCGGGTCTCTGAGCCGTGGAGCAACAACTCTACTCTCTGTTCCATTGTGTTGAGGCAATAGCATTGTTGAAAGTGGCCGACATCAACCACTGTATCACAACTTCCCCCTTCTTTGTAAATTCCAACTCGCAAATTGAATCGCTCGTACAGATGCCAAGCTGTGCTGTCGTACCCTGTCGGTTCTTTGTGCTTGAGAGCAGACTTTCAAGCATCCAGGCTCACGGTCACTCCTTCAGTACGTTAAAGGTTAATGGAATCCTGTCATTGAATTGAAAAGCCTTGTTCTTGCAGCGGGATGAGATTTAGCTCCCGATATCGTCACACAATGGAGCAGTCACACCTCAGCTGAGACACTCAAAGATGACACATAACAGAGGCCATCTTCAGTGGATTGTGCCTTGCTATCTCCATTTGCCTTATTCAGCCAGACTGCTACAGAACCTGCCACCTGGAGATTTCATTGAAACTTGGTAACTTCTCATAGGTGCAGGGAGGATGTTTCCCTTACCCAAGGAGTCTCAGACCAGGAGTCACAGCGGAAAGAGAAAAGATCAGCTGTTCAAGTTCATAAGTGATAGGAGCAGAATTAGGCCATTCAGCCCATCGTCCACTCCGCCTTTCAGCCATGGCTGATCTATCTCTCCCTCCTAACCCCATTCTCCTGCCTTCCCCCCATAAACCCTGACACCTGTACAAATCAAGAATCTATCCATCTCTGCCTTAAAAATATCCACTGACTTAGCCTCCACAGCCTAGTGTGGCAAATAATTCCACAGATTCACCACCCTCCGACTAAAGAAATTCCTCCTCATCTCCTTCCTAAAGGAACTTCCTTTAATTCTGAAGCTGTGATTTCTGTTCAAATGATATAACCGGACAGCACAGAATCAGGCCTCTTCAGCACCACATCCCTTCTGACCAAGATGCCCATGTAAACTAGTCCTATTTGCCCACCGTTGATCCTGGGGTCAAGGAAAGAGCATTCACGTCACGGCCCTGTTTTCACCAATCTTTCCACCACCACAATCTTTCCAATGCGCAAGACAGGCACCATTGTATGCAAATGCCGAGAGGTGTGTTCAGCTCTGGCTGAACAACTTCTAATCTTGTGTGTGCACTCCATAAGACCTTTGACCTTTATCCCTCCAAGCCTTTCCTATTCCTATTCCTGGCCAAATATCTTTTAACAGTTGTTATTAATAGCCTCACCCACTTTCTCTGGCAGCTTGTTCCATATAACTCTCACCCTCTGTGAGGAAAAAGCTGTCCGTCAGTTTTCCAATTAAATCTTTCCCCTTTCACCTGACACCTACTTGAATCAGAAGCAGCACAGTGGTGGAGGATGCCGACAACTTTGTTTGGCCCGGCCGAGCTTGCAAAACCGCCCGGATAACGGGCCTTAATGGCCAGCTGCACTGAGGAACTTAGACTTTGAAAATGGCGCCAAAACCTACACCTCTTGAATATTGTTCTCTGTGGACTATGTCAATACACTTTGTACTTAATCTAGGGTTACACAAAAAGCTGGAGAAACTCAGCGGGTGCAGCAGCATCTAAGGAGCGAAGGAGATAGGCGACGTTTTGGGTCGAGACCCTTCTTCAGTCTGAAGAAGGGTCTCAACCCGAAACGTCGCCTATCTCCTTCGCTCCTTAGATGCTGCTGCACCCGCTGATTTTCTCCAGCTTTTTGTGTAACCCTCAATTCTCCAGCATCTGCAGTTCCTTCTTTAGTACTTAATCTAGGGTTGTGCTGATGAATAGGTTCTGCAGTTGTATAGGGCTCTGGTGAGACCACATCTGAAATATTGTGTACAGTTTTGGTCTCCTAATTTGAGGAAGGACATCCTTGTGATTGGAGCCGTGCAGCGTAGGTTCACGAGATTGATCCCTGGGATGACGGGACTGTCATCTGAGGAAAGATTGAAAAGACTAGGTTGTATTCAATGCAGTTTAGAAGGATGAGGGAGATTTTATAGAAACATATAACCTTATAAAAGGACTGGACAAGCAAGATGCAGAAAATTGTTCCCAATGTTGGGCAAGTCCAGAACCAGGGGCCACAGTCTTAGAATAAAGGGGAGGCCATTTAAGACTGAGGTGAGAAAAAACGTTTTCACCCAGAGAGTTGTGAATTTGTGAAATTCCCTGCCACAGAGTCTAGTGGAAGCCAAATCACTGGATGGATTTTAGAGAGAGTTAGATAGAGCTCTAGGGGCTAGTGGAATCAAGGGATATGGGGAGAAAGCAGGCACAGGTTATTGATTGGGGATGATCTGTCATGATCAAAATGAATGGCGGTGCTGGCTCAAAGGGCCAAATGGCCTCCTCCTGCACCTATTTTCTATGTATAATAGTAATTCTTTGCTGAAATGTACTAAAAAAAAAGTAATATCACTATTCTTAGGCCCCCTTCATTCATGGCTGACCATGGGTGTCTCCAGGGTGCTAGTCCCTATATAGAGGACGCCAGTGCATGACCTTGTTTAACGTGGGGAGACTGGTGCACGGACAGCCACCACACGGTCCTTGACAGATCTGGGTCAGGATCCAGTGGCATGGAGTCCAAGACGACCGGAGACCCTTTTCTGCTGCAGCCTTCATCCGCCTTCCCAGCCGTTGTGACGCTCCACTGAGGTCAGCCATCGTCCTCCGCCTGTTCCACCCTTGATGTCTTGGTTGGATTGTTGCGGTGTTTGCTCGAAGGGCCGAATGGCCTACTCCTGCACCTATTTTTCTATGTTTCTACTCCAGTATTTTGTGTCTATCTTTTGTTTAAACCACCATCTGCATTTCCTTCCTACACATTAGAACAAAGCGCTCTTACCCACTCCTCCAGAGCCTCTATTGGTAAGGGTGGGAATTATGCGGATGCTGGACAAATGACCAAAGTATTACACACTAACTGCCTGGGATTGGGCTGTGCTGGAGCATGGCTCTCCAGTCCTCTGTGTGTGCAGCAGCCATGTACTCTAGCCAGAACACTGTGGGGAGATGAGAAGGGGTGGAAGTGGAAGCTCACACCTTCACTTTCTTTGATTACTTTGTGATGGGTTTTGTATCTGCAAAACCTGCAGGAAATTGGGGTCAGAGCTGGAAGAGCTGCACAGGCCCGGGACGTTTCCACGGATCTGACCTTCACGCTGCCATTTCAATAGCAAGGAGCAGCTCCAGGAAGGAGACAAGACAATTTGGAAATGAGAAATCAATGGCAGTGCTGGGAGGGTCTACAAGCGACAGACACATACATTGTCAGGTGGTGCAGTGAAGGCATCAACAGCCGACAGCCTTTACGCAGAAAGCTCCATCTCTCCCTGCCACACAGACTTCACCCCATCACAACACGTCACAACATCCCCCCTCAGTCACAACAATGTCGCCCTCCACCACCCCGATGCCCCTACACCCCTACACCACCCCTACACCCCTACACCACTCCGCCACCCCTACACCCCCCCTACACCCGTACACCCCCCCTACACCCCCCCTACACCCGTACACCACCCCTACACCCCCTCCTACACCCCTCCTACACCACCCCTACACCCCCCCTACACCCCCCCTACACCCCCCCTACACCCCCCCTACACCCCCTACACCCTCTCTACACCCCCCCCACCCCTCCTACACCCCCTCTACACCACCCCTACACCCCCCCACCCCTCCTACACCCCCATCTACACCCCTACACCCCCCCTACACCACTCCTACACCCCTACACCACCCCCACACCCCCCCTACACCACTCCTACACCCCCCCAACACCCCTACACCACCCCTACACCCCCTCTACACCACCCCTACACCCCCCACCCCCCCATCTACACCCCTACACCCCCCCAACACCCCTACACCCCCTCTACACCACCCCTACACCACCCCTACCCCCCCTACACCCCCCCTACACCCCTACACCACCCCTACACCCCCCTACACCCCTACACCACTCCTACACCCCTCCTACACCCCTACACCACCCCCCCAACACCCCTACACCACTCCTACACCCCTACACCACTCCTACACCCCTACACCCCCCCAACGCCACCCCTACACCCCTACACCCCTACACCCCCCCCCAACACCCCTACACCCCCCCAACACCCCTACACCCCCACACCACTCCTACACCCCTACACCACTCCTACACCCCTACACCACTCCTACACCCCTACACCACCCCTACACCCCTACACCACCCCTACACCCCTACACCCCTACACCACTCCTACACCCCTACACCACCCCACCCCCCCAACACCCCTACACCACTCCTACACCCCTACACCCCCCCAACACCCCTACACCCCTACACCACTCCTACACCCCTACACCACCCCTACACCCCTACACCACCCCTACACCCCTACACCCCTACACCACTCCTACACCCCTACACCACCCCTACACCCCTACACCACTCCTACACCCCTACACCCTCCCTACACCCCCCCAACACCCCTACACCCCCCCCAACACCCCTACACCCCCCCCAACACCACTCCCACACCCCTACACCCCCCCAACACCCCTACACCACCCCTACACCCCCCCTACACCCCTACACCCCCCCCCCCTACACTCTCAACACCTCTAAGCGTAGTACCATCTACCCCATCGTAAGGGCAAGTGGAAGCCTCCACGGACGCTGCCCGAGCTGCTGATAAATCCCAACGCAAGACACATCAAAAGAGAAGCAGGCCACTCAGACCCACAAATCTATCCCCCATTCAATGGTATCAGTTTAGTTTATTGTCCCGTGTACCAAGGTACAGTGATAAGCTTTTGTTGCGTGCGCACCAGCCAGCTGAAAGACAATACATAATTACAATCGAGCTGCCCACAGCGTATAGATACATGATAAGGGAATAACGTTCAGTGCAAGGTATAGCCAGAAAAGACCGATCGAAGATAGTCCGAGGGTCCCCGATGAGGTAGATAGTAGCTCTGGGTCACTCTCTGGTTGTGGTAGGATGGTTCAGTTGCCTAATAACAGCTGGGAAGAAACTGCTCCTGAATCTGGAGGGGTGCGTTTTCCCACTTCTGTACCTTTCAGCATGACCATGGCTGATCTATGCTGGGCTCAACTCAGATCTTCATCACTGTAACTCAATTCCTCGATCGTTCAAATATTTTTCTATCTCCACCCTAAATATATCTAATGATGCGGCCTTCATCCCCCTTGCTGGTAGAAGATTCCAGCGATTCATCACCCTCTGTGAGAAGACACTTTTGCCTGCCTCAGTTTTAAACAAGGAACTAACTCTCCTCGTTATAGACTCCCCCACTGGTGAAAACATCTCGGCATCTCCCTCGTCAAGACGCTTCCATTTACTTTCCCAACGTCCGCCGCCAATGGATTTCACAGCCTCCATCCTTAAGCGTCAGTGAATCTGCGCCAGGGCTGAGCCGCCTGCCAGCTTCACTGCTGCCTCGAGCCAAAGCAGCTGCCTTCAAACCACAGCCTGCCCACTTCCCAACGGAACTCCCGCATTGCTAATACTCACTGGGGAAGCCTTCCCGAATATCGCCATGCTTCCCGCATGGAAGTGCAGGTATTAACGCAAGAAATAAATAAAAGGTCTGGAATGCAACAGGGTTTAAAAGCACGGCTTACATGATCAAAAGGCTTTGATCAAATTGGACAAGGCAATGGGTTCCGATTCACTTCTGGCCAGACTATACAATCAGGACATTAATACCTGAACGTGGATTCTACAGGATGACAGGAGGCAAGAGAAACTGGTTATAGGATTATTTACACTGGATTACAGAAAGCAAAGCGGGGATTTAGTGGAGTTCTTTTCTTAAATTATGAGAGGGCTTTGATAGCATTTAACGGGAACAGATAAATCACTGTGCTCTGGGAGCCACGAACAAACGATCATCAACTTAACGTCCCTCCCGCCTGCATTCCAAGAGCAGAGAAATGTGCCCAGCTGTGGGGGCCGGGGGGGGGGGGGGGGGGGGGGGGGGGGGGAGGGGAGGCAGGACAAGGGGGAAGGAGGGGGCAAGGGGGAAGAGCCTTCTTCCATGAAGGAGGTGAAGAGAGACGGTGAGGAAGCTGCTTCAGTACATTGAGCTAACATTTCCATTTGTTCAAGGCAAGATCAACACACATGCCCGCATTTACATAGCACCCCAATTCAATACTCCAAAACAGTGCGCAGTTGTTGAACTGCACAGGAGTAAAGCAACACTTAAAGTTTTATAGACAATAGACAACAGGTGCAGAAGTAGGCCATTTGCCCTTCGAGCCAGCACTGACCGTCATTCAATGTGATCATGGCTGATCATCCACAATCAGTACCCCGTTCCTGCCTTCTCCCCATATCCCCTGACTCCGCTATCTTTAATGTTGCAAATACTCAGCACCTCAGGGCTTGAGGGTCTGAGCTGCAGGGAGAGGTTGAACAGGCTAGGACTCTACTCCTTGGAACGCAGGAGGATGAGGGGTGATCTTATAGAGGTGTATAAAATCATGAGAGGAATAGATCGGATAGATGCACAGAGTCTTTCTGGAGGGAAGGAACGGGCGACGTTTCGGGTCAAAACCCTTCTTCAGACCCCATTCCTTCCGTCCAGAGATCGCTCATCCCTCCAGAGATGCTGCCTGGAGTAACTCACCCGCTGAGTTACTCCAGATTTTTGTGTCTACCTTCATAAAGATGTTGTCTGGATTGGAGGATTTTGGTTATGGTCAGAGATTGGATCAGCTGGCTTGTTTGCCATGGAAGAATGCCAGAGATTACCCGTTAGTAGTATATAAGATTACAAGGCATAAATATGAGAGGCATAGTCAGAATAATTTTCCCATGATATGGGTAGCATAGGGGCAAAGTGAGAAAGGGTAGTCCTAAAGGGGATCTAAGGGATACCATTTTTTTGATGCACAGAGTAGTATATAATTAGAACTTACTGTCAAGGAGAGAGTGAAATGACATACAATAACTACTTTTAAGGGGCATTCAGATAGAAATGAAAAGGGTAGGTTATGGACGTAATGTCGTGAACATGGAATATGCGGATAATCAAGGTTAGCATGACATGGTGGGCTGAAGGGCCCATTTCTGTGCTGTACAACATAATGCTAGAACTCCTTGTGATATTGTGGGGCGTACCATACCTCAGGGACTGCAGCGCTTCAAGAGGGAGATCAGCACCACCTTCTCAAGGGCATTGAGGGATGGGCAATTAAATGCTGATTCAGCATGCCGAGCCCACGCCCCTTGAACTAATACATAAAGTCCATGGGAACAGGAAATACAGCCCTTATGATCGCACTGCATGATGTCAGCAGCTACGCCCATTATTTTGCTCTGCATTCAGCTACGTCCACGAGTCCCTATATCTGGAGACACAACGTTTTCTCCCAGCTACTTTCACAACATCCCCATTTGCTAAATCGTCCCAAGACTGGATGAGCAGAAACCAAGCCTGAGAGGTGGCATGAATCTCCATCACCATCTCCATTCCTAGTCTCCAACTCCATCCCTTCAACTCAAACCTATCTGAATCTCAACCTCACTGCCTCATGAGGTGGTCCTGGGTTCACTTTATTACCACGAGCCTCTGCTTCCACTGTCATAAGGTCATGTGATAGAAGCAGAATTAGGCCATTTGGCCCATCAAGTCTACTCTGCCATTCAATCATGGCTGATTTATCTATCTCCCGCCTAACCCCATTCTCCTGCCCTCCCCACAACCCCCGACACCCATGCTGATCAAATCATCAATATCGTCAAAATTCCTGCACCATTCAATGTGCTTCCTCTGCCCTTTCAGTCACCACAATCCTCCTTATTTCACAAAAACCTAGAGTAACTCAACTGGTCAGGCAGCATCTCTGGAGAAAAGGAATCGGAGATGTTTCGGATCGAGACCCTTCTCTTGACCCGAAACTTCACCCATTCCTTTTCTCCAAAGATGCTGCCTGACCCGCTGAGTTACTCCAACATCTTCGGTGTAAACCAGCATCTGCAGTTCCTTCCAATAGGCTCTCCTTATTTCACATCTGGCCCCGAGTCTGAGAAAACCAAATGCACTGAAAAGGAGTGGAAGGAAGAATGCAGCAACATCTCCCGATAAGAGTGGGCTGATTTCTGCAGAAAACTGCAATGAGTGGAAGAGGATCACGTAAAAGTGATGTGTATAAAATCAATCTCGGCAATGCTGCCAGCTGGTTTGAAAGACCTAATTATTCCCATTCTGGATGGCAAGAATCTTGTCACCAAGTGCAATCCTTATCTTAAATCTCTGAGCACAGATCTCTGACACACTCATCAGAAAAGATGCTTACTGTACCTGCATTTTCTCATTCGATGCTTTGCAATTCTGTCGACTATTAGCTCAATCATTTCAATGACAAAATAGACAGTGCAAACTCCTCTCTCACCTTCTCCGCTCTTTAACCCGAGATGGAAGACATCAGCACACAGAAAGACTAAGTGCAGGATTTGTGTACAGGAATATTCGGTCATAACCCAAGGACATTCTAAATTACTCTACAGACACACTTTGCTAAATCCAGACTGAAAAATATACCACACTACATCCAAGAAGGCGTCCAACTCAGGCGACTATTTGGGTGCTAGCCACAGAAGCAAATCTACAATCACATATTACAATCCCTCCACACTCTTAAATCGCTATTCCTACAGCAATCAGACTTTGCTGGCTTTACCTTGCACTAAACGTTATTCCCTTATCATGTATCTATACCCTGTAAATGGCTCAAATGTAATCATGTATTGTCTTTCCGCTGATTGGATAGCACGCAACAAAAGCTTTTCACTGTACCTCGGTACACGTGACAATAAACTAAACTAATTAAACTAAGTCTGAAGAAGGGTCGCATCCTGAAACGGCACCCATTCCTTCTCTCCAGAGATGCTGCCTGTCCCGCATTTTGTGTCTATCTACAAACTAAACTAATCGTTCTGGGTCTAAATCTTGGAACTCCCTCCTGACCAGCACCGTTGGAGCCCCTTTCCCACACAGCCTGCAGCGGTTCATGGAGGCAGCTCACCCTCGCCTTCTCCTAGGGATGTTAGAGATGGGTGATAAATGCTCAGCCTTCCAGTGTCACCCAGATCCCAAAAGAGAACTTCTGTCTCTTCAATAATGGACAACGACTTGAATTAATCATTTTTAACCTTCAAACATTTTGCCCCGGGAAATTTCATCGCAGAACAATCAAATGAAAATGGACACTGAAACATACAAGGAGAAATTATGACGTGACTCAAACACAAGTAAGTTATAACTAGACACAATGTGCTGGAGTAACTCAGCGAGTCAGGCAGCATCTGTGGAGAACGTGGATAGGTGACGTTTCACAGAGTGCTGGAGTAACTCAGCGTGTCAGGCAGCATCTGTGGAGAACATGGATCGGTGACGTTTTGGGTCAAGACACTTCCTCAGTCTGAAGAAGGGTCCCAACCCAATCGTCACATATCCATGCTGGCCAGAGATGCTGCCTGACCCTCTGAGTTACTCCAGCACATTGTGTCTTGTTTTGAAAACCAGCATCTCCACTTCCTTGTTATAACCAGAGAAGGAAGGGCACCAGGGTTTAAGGAAAGAATTCGCAATCTCAGGACCCAGGTAACTGACAGCATGGCTGCCAATGTTGGAGTTGTGGGAATAAACTGGAGGATGATGAAGGGTTTAATGGCTGGTGATCTATTCCATCCAATTGCACGGGAAGACGAGACAAGCTGGCACTTCATTTGTAATGGGACAACATTGATGCTGTAGCCAACAACTTGACTTCCACCCAAGGCCAAGGAAATTCTGAAATCCCCACCAACTGAACCATAGAAACCATCCTACCAAGATGCATCACAGCTTGCTCTGCTGAAGACCACAAGAAATTGCAGAGTTGTGAACACAGCTGAATACATTGCAGAAGCTAGCTTCCCTCCCCCACATTCATCTCAAGACTGACTCAGGAAAGAGGTAGCATAATCAAGGACCACTTACACCCGCCCATTCTCGCTTCTCCCACAATTTCCCATCGGACAGAAGATACAAAGGTAAGCATCACCAATTTCAGGATCAACGTCTCCCCCGCTGTTATCACACTCTTGAACAGACCTGTCGTACGCTTAGGATGAATTCCCAATCTCCCCATCTATCTTGTTGCAAACCTTGCACTTTCTCTGCAGCTAGAGTTCTTTATTTGGCATTCTGCTTCTTTTCTCCTTTTGCACAACCTGTTGTACTCACACATGGTATGATTAGACAGGTTAGTACACAGAACAATGTTTTTCACTATCTCAGTACACAGCACAACATGAACCAATATCACTACCAGCACCAGTTCTCTCAACATTTCCTGTCTAGAAACTTTGGCACTCCGATGGACACTGATCTCCAAACAGAGGCGTCCAATAATATTGTCTCCCCAGAGTCCATGGGGATCGATGGGGACTCGCTCCTTCTACCGATCTATGGGTCTTGAGGCTACGGAGTAGGCCTATGACCCTTCCACAGACGGGGTGGGAGGGGGTGACGGGGTGGGTGGGCAGTGTATGAGGGGATCACTCCTCCCACCCCTTACACGGGGTCTCTGTGCGATCCTGACCCACGGACTCCAGGTTCCCAACCCCAACATTCCCTCTCCACTCCAAGCGGCAATGGGCCGGAGATTCCCGGGAGCCGGTGGGGACACGGCGTTACCTCCTGGAGGTTTTGAGCACATCCTTGAACCTCATCCTCTGTCTGTCTCATGACAGAATTCAGAAGCAAGGGGTTTGTTTTGGATATTAGGCTGCTGCGTGAGGTGTCTGGTCATAAGGTCATAAATGATAGGAGAAGGATTAGGCCATTCGGCCCATCAAGTCAACTCCACCATTCAATCATGGCTGATCTATCTCTCCCTCATAACCCCATTCTCCTGCCTTCTCCCCTTAGCCCCTGACACCTGTACTAATCAAGAATCTATCTATCTCTGCCTTAAAAATATCCACTGACTTGGTCTCCACAGCCTTCTGTGGCAAAGAATTCCACAGATTCACCGTCCTCTGACTATAGAAATTCCTCCTCGTCTCCTTTAATTCTGAAGCTGTGACCTCTGGTTCTAGACTCTCCCACTAGTGGAAACATCCTCTCCACATCCACTCTATCCAAACCTTTCACTATTGGGTAAGTCCTGTGCAAAATGTAATTGGGATCTCGGTGGATAGGTCTGCCTGGGAAGAGAGTGATGTCAGCTGCACATCAGGGAGAACCTTGCGGTAGGGACCCACGAAAGCAACACCCCCCCCCCCCCCCCCCCCCCCCAATCGACACCAACAATTCCATCTCTTCCAGCAACAAGTTGTAGCAACAATTGTGAAACGTGATGGATGAATGGGTGAAGAGGAAGTGACTACAGAATGTGCAGGAGAAGCACAGATTAATCGACAAATTGGCGCAGCCAGAAATTCGGCAGCTTTTCTCTGACTGGTGTGTATTTACAGCACAATAGCGCCCGCTAAAAGCTTCTTTAGTGTGACAGCGATGCCTTGGAAACACAGCTTGCAGCAATTTACCTCATTTAACTAAAATAACTGCTCAAGAGAGCTGAGAATTTAATGCCTGAACCAAGAGTCAATAGGATGTGTCAATGGGGCCCGAGCCAAACAATTCCGTCTGGTGGCATCGACCCCGATGAAGGAGAGGTGGCAGATGCCAGGCAGGAGATGGTGGTACTAGGGCACCAGTGTAATAGAGTCACAGAGCTCAGAAGCAGGGCCTTTGGCCCAACTCGTCCATACTAAGCAAGGTGCCCATCTACGCTAGTCCCAGTTGCCAGATCACTCTAAATCTATCCATGCACCTGTCCAAATGTATTTTAAACGTGTAGGAAGGAACTGCCAGATGCTGGTTTACACCAAAGACAGACACAAAATGCTCAGTCTCAATAAGGGTCTCATCCCAAAATGTCACCCATTCCTTCTCTCCAGAGAAGCTGCCTGACCCGCTGAGTTACTCCAGCGTTTTGCGTCTTCTATATGGTCTTACTGTATCTGCCACATCCACGTCGTCTGGTAGCTTGTTCCATATACATGCCACTAGTGTGGGCCTGACAGTCCAAAGATGTGACAAGTGATGGGAGGGGGTTGCAGAGACAGGAAGGGGTGTAGGGGCCTGAGGGGGATGCAGAGACAGGGAGGGGTGAGGGGCTGGAAGGGGTTACAGAGACAGGAGGAGTGTAGGGGCAGATGGGGGTTACAGATAGGTAGGGTTGTAGGGGGGTGGGAGGAGGGGCTACAGAGATGGGGAGGGGTGGAGGGGCCAGTGGGGGTTACAGAGAGGTGTGTAGGTACAGGAGATGGGGGGGGATTAATGACGTAATGAGAGTGTGGGCTGTTTGGGGCATCCCCATGGGATGTCAGCAGTGTCCTCCACCCACCCCCCCCCCCTCCTCCACCACCCTGGAGAATGAAAAGGTCCACAGGCAGTCTGGTAGCAGAGATGAGCCTGATCTTCGAGCTCCAGGCATGGAGCAGAATGACTCAGTACTGACAAGTAACGATCTCACGACTGCAGGTAGGGTTTTCCTAATGAATAGAAAACACACCCAAATCCCCAATGTATACAATGCGGCAATCTCCATCGATTGACATAATACTTGCTTATAAACTCAATAGGAGCCGTCAAGAGACAACCAAATAATTATTGGAAGGATAAACGTATGCAGGGAGGCAGTGAAAGGGGAGTGGGAGAGCAATGAGACAAAGCGGCTTGCTCCCAGACAAAAAGGCAGCACAGTCTTGATGGGCTGATTGGTCTGGCAAGCAGAGTAATGGGACCCGTCAAGGTGACGGCAAGGGGGTGTTTAGGGGCAAACAACGAAAGCAAGAGTTGGTATCTGGGGTGTCGATGGGATGTGAGGGAGGTAGGAAACACCAGGACAGCGGTTGTCAAAGCTCTGCTGCGCCAACACTGAATTAGATGTGTGGGCGGCACGGTGGCGCAGCGGGTAGAGTTGCTGCCTCACAGCGCCAGACCCCGGTTCGATCCTGACTACGGGTGCTGTCTGCACAGAGTTTATACTGTATGTTCTCCCGGTGACCTGCGTGGGATATCTTCAGGATTACCGGTTGCCTCCCACACTCGAAAGACATACAGGTTTGTCGGTTAAAATTGGCTTGGTATAATTGTAAATTGTCCCTAGCGTGTGCGGAATAGTCTAAGTGTGCGGAGATCGCTGATAGGGCACGGACTTGGTGGGCTGAAGGGACTGTTTCCCCGCTGTATCTCTAAACTAAACTAAAAAGACTGTGCCCCACATCCCAAAGATGTGTTTATCAGTGGGTAAACCCTATTATATATTGCTTTCTAGCATGTGGGTGAGAGGTGGAATCTGGGGGGAGCAGGTGTGAACGTGGGGAGAATGTAGGGGAGAGGGTGGAGCTGAAGATGTCCTGGTTGTGTTGCTCCTGGGCCTGGCCAAGCTGGCCATCCGCGAGTCACGGCGGCAGGCAGAGGGGGGCTCTGCCCGAGTCGGCTGCCTGCCCCTTTTACAGGGTTACGTCCGTGCCCGGGTGGTATTAGAGAGGGATTACACACTGTTCACAGGCTTCCTGGGGGACTTCCAGTACGGCTGGGCATTGGGGGGGGGGGGTGGAAGGTACCCACAACAAGGATTGTATTGTAGTTATTTGAACATTTAGTGTCTTAGATAATTTGATGATTTTGTAATATTATTTTTGACATTTTTTAAAAAGAATGTGGGGAGGATAGGTTTGAGGGAAATCAGTGGCGTAATGGGATTGTTGGGAATCTCTGAGAGTCAGCATAGACTCAGTCGGTCACATAGCTTCCTTCTGTGTCTTAAGGAAATAAATGGGTATCTTTTGTGTCAGTGGCCCAGACTGGGTGAGGACAGTGTGGAGTCACATATGGACCCAGACTGGGAGAAGCGTTCACGTCGCGGGGCTGGAAACTGGAAGTATCCTGAGCTAATTCTGCTACCACCATCATCTATTGCGACAAGTGATAGCTTCCACTGATGGGAGCCGGAAGCTTGCGTCCTTTTCCAGACGGACAATGACAGTGAGCTCAACATTTGTAACAAGATGGACACGAAAAGAAGAGGAAGACTGATACCTATTATATTAAAAAAATCACTAATCACTATAATGAACTATAAAATATAGTTCCCCATCTGGTGGGATTCACACACATCTCTGCAGCAGCAGCTCTTTGCATCACTGACCACTCTATTCCCCTCCTTCCCAGGCTTTGGAGGATAGAAGGCTCAGATACAAGCAGCTGGATTCAGTTTAACTTGGCATGATGTTCAGTACAAACACTGTGGGCCGAAGGGCCCCTGTTCCTGTGTTGTACTGTTCTCCAGACACAAATAGCTGGAGTAACTCAGCGGGCAAATAGCATCTCTGGAGAAAGGGAATAGGTGATATTTCGGGTCGTGACCCTTCTTCAGACTCTGAAGACCAGAGATGCTGTCTGACCTGCTGAGTTACTCCAGCTTTTTGTTTAAGAAAGAAATGTAGATGCTGGAAAAATTGAAGTTAGAGAAAAATGCTGGAGAAACTCAGCGGGTAAGGCAGCATCTATGGAGCGACGGAAACGGCGACGTTTCGGGTGGAGATTTGTGTTTATCTTTGGTTTAAACCGGCATCTGCAGGTCCTTCCAACACATTGTACTGTTCTATGTTCTACGGATAGTCAGTAATTGTACACACAAACTGGAGAGCAGACATCAACAGGAAGGTAACCACATCACTTCTGAGTCCACTGGGACCAACAAACACCTTATTGGTTTTTGGAGCAGATTCACTGAATTAAATTACATCTTGCCGTTTGCTGAAATTGTGTTCATCCTTTACAGTAGTTTAATTTTTACTTTTATTAAACCTGATCCATGTCTTCAGGCTGATAGGATGATGATTATTTGCTAAAGTTGAGCATACTGCACTGGTTTACCAACTACATTTCATCCGACTAGGCAGAATGCATGCAGCAGCCAGCACAGACCACACTGGAAATCTTGTTTTCCCCTGCCCCTCTCCATTAGTTTAGAGGTACAGCGCCGAAACAGGCCCTTCGGCCCACACCTACCAGCGATCCCCGCACACTAACACTATCCCACACACACTAAGGACATTTACATTTATACCATGCCAATTAACCTACAAACTTGTATGTTTTGGTATATGGGAGGAAATCTCGGAGAAAACCCATGCGGTTAATAGACAATAGGTGCAGGAATAGGCCATTCAGCCCTTCGAGCCAGCACCACCATTCAATGTGATCATGGCTGATCGTCCACAATCAGTACCCCGTTCCTGCCTTCTCCCCATATCTCTTGACTCCGTTATCTTTAAGAGCCCTATCTAACTCTCTCTTGAAAGTATCCAGAGAACCGGCCTCCACCGCCCTCTGAGGCAGAGAATTCCACAGACTCACAACTCTCTGTGTGAAAAAGTGTTTCCTCATCTCCGTTCTAAATGGCTTACCCCTCATTCTTAAACCGCGAGTGGCCCCTGGTTCTGGACTCCCCCAAATATAGGGAACATGTTTCCTGCCTCTAGCGTGTCCAAACCCTTAATAACCTTATATGTTTCAATAAGATTCCCTCTCATCCTTCCAAAGCGAATTATGAGGTGCTGTTCCTCCAACTTACGTTGGGCCTCACTCTGACAATGGAGGCCCAGGACAGAAAGGTCAGTGTGGGAATGGGAGGGGGAGTTAAAGTGTTTAGCAACCGGGAGATGATGAAGCACACCTGTTGACACCAGCTCCATCATGCTAACAGGCAAAACGAGTTCAATTGGCCCTGTAGCACAGCATGCTGCATGTTTAACGGAGAAACAGATCTGTTCCCTCTGGTGAACGTTGACGGAAGGTGTAATTGTGCATTTACAGTGTCACTGACAGGAGCGGGCTCGTGATAATTGTTAATCTTCAGCTCCACCTCCTTCCATTCCTCATCCTCAGCCTGGTGAAGCTAATTATTAATTACAATCTGCTTTAATTGATAGCAATATCTCCACACCCACACTGATTATCAACACCACCTTGGAAATACAGTGGTTAACCACAATCGCAAAGGCAGGCTCCTCTGCTGGAAGTCTGACCAAAGTCAACCTCACAGAAACATTGCTCAAGCCTCATATAAAATTCACAATTGCATTCAAATCCCTCCATTTTGTTTAGCCGTCCCCATCTCAGTAACACCCCTTCCAGTCCCAAGCCCCCATACCCATCCACAACTCCTGTGCCAATCCCTATTCATGTACCCCCCTCCCTACCTCTGTAAACTCCTCTGGCCTCAACACCCCTCCATATCTCTGTAATCTCCTCCAATCTCCACATCCCTCTGTAACCCATTCCAGGACAAGTGCAATTTTCTGCATCCTGTCTTATTTATTCAGTGAGGAACTAGGAGGCTGTACACAAGGAGCAGGAGTCCACCAAGCACTGAGCAAATATGTAGGCATTGCAAGCAATTATGCAGGCAACTGTACCATGTGAATGATGCCACATTCCCACATTCTCAATAGACAATAGACAATAGGTGCAGGAGTAGGCCATTCGGCCCTTCGAGCCAGCACCGCCATTCAATGTGATCATGGCTGATCATCCACAATCAGTACCCCGTTCCTGTCTTCTCCCCAAATCCCCTGACTCCATTATCTTTAAGAGCCTTATCGAGCTCTCTCTTGAAAGATACCTCATGCCCAGAAATCCTTTTTCCCTGCATGCATTCAGTAAATGATCCTCCACAGCCTCCGACGCAAAGAACTTCACACGCTCCCCAAACTCTGAGTAACAACATTTTTTCGGAGCTGTGTGAAATGTTATACTTCATATCCTGACCCTGGGCAACACAAACATCCTCCTTGCATCCATTCCACCATGGTGGAATACTGTAAGGTTACAATGAGATTCCCTCTTCCTTGCAAGTCCAATCATCTCAGCCTCTCCTCCTATAAGTCATCCCATCCATCCGACATGGTCAACTTTGCTGCATTCTCTATGGCAAGTATTTCTTAAATAAGATCACCAAAACCACTCAATCCTACAGGTGAGGTCTCACCAATGCCGTGTAAGACTGGTGAAACAACCTTGCTCCTGTATTCAAACCTTCTTTGAGTCATAGAGTGATATAGTGTGGAATCAGGCATGTCAGCCCAACTTGCCCACACCGGCCAACATGTCTCAGCTACACTAGTATCACTTGTCTACGCTTGGCCCATATCCTTCCAAACTTGTCCTATCCATGTACATGTCTAACTGACTCTTAAACGATGGGATAGTCCCAGCCTCAACTACCTCCTCTGGCAGCTACTTCCATATACCCACCACACTTTGTGTGAAAAAGCTACCCATCGGATTCCTATTAAATCTTTCCCCTTCACCTTGAACCCATGTCCTCTGGTCCTCGATTCCCCTACTCTGGGCAAGAAACTCTGTGCATCTACCCAATCTATTCCTCTCATGATTTTGTACACCTCTATAAGATCTCCCCTCATCCTCCTGCGCTCCATGGAATAGAGACCCAGCCTACTCAACCTCTCCCTATAGCTCACACCCTCTAGTCCTGGCAACATCCTCGTAAATCATTCCCGAATCCTTTCAAGCGTGACAACATCTCTCCTACAACATGGTGCCCAGAACTGAACACAATACTCTAAATGCGGTGTCACCAACGTCTTATACAACTGCAACATGACCTCCCCACTTCTATACTCAATACTGACTGATGAAGGCCAGAATGATAAAAACCTTTTTGACCACCTTATCTACCTGCGACTTGACCTTCAAGGAACCATGCACCTGTACTCCTAGATCTCTCTGCTCTACAACAATACCTAGAGGTCTACCATTCACTGTGAAGGTCCTGCCCTTGTTCGATGTCCCAAAATGCAACACCTCACACTTCTCTGTATTAAATTCCATCAACCATTCCTCGGCCCACCCGGCCAATCGATCCAGATCCAGCTGCAATCATTCACAACCATCTGCAAAACCACTCACATAGTCCCAGCCTCAACATCCTCTTCTGGCAGTTGTTCCATACACCCACCACCCTTTGTGTGTAAAAGTTACCCATCAGATTTGTATTCAATCTTTTCCCCTTCACCTTAAAAAGGCAACACCTACAAATTTGCTCTCAGTGAATAGTGTACTGTGACAATACCTTGGTACATCAACATTTCTCAGTCTAACACCATAGTTTGTCTCCCTGATTTTCCTACCACAAAACACAACTTTACATTCATTCAGGTTAAACTGTTGCATACTGGTCCGCCTACTCAATCTGTTTAAGTCGCCTTGAGGAAGGACATTATTGCCATAGAGGGAGTGCAGCGAAGGTTCACCAGACTGATTCCTGGGATGTCAGGACTGTCTTATGAACAAAGACTGCATAGACTCGGTTTATACTCTCTAGAATTTAGGAGATTGAGAGGGGATCTTATAGAAACTTACAAGATTCTTAAGGGGTTGGACAGGCTAGATGCAGGAAGATTGTTCCCGATGTTGGGGAGGTCCAGGACAAGGGGTCACAGCTTAAGGATAAGGGGGAAATCCTTTAGGACCGAGATGAGAAGGACTTTTTTCACACAGAGAGTGGTGGGTCTCTGGAACTCTCTGCCACAGAGGGTAGTTGAGGCCAGTTCATTGGCTATATTTAAGAGGGAGTTAGATGTGGCCCTTGTGGCTAAGGGGATCAAAGGGTATGGAGAGAAGGCAGGTACGGGATACTGAGTTGGATGATCAGCCATGATCATATTGAATGGCGGTGCAGGCTCGAATGGCCTACTCCTGCACCTAGTTTCTATGTTTCTATTAGGCCTCCTCACAGCTCACACTCCCAGCCAGTTCCTTGCTGTCAGCTGATTTCACAGACTGCAGTCATTCGGGGCAGCTGGGGGTGGGCAATGAATGTTGATCCTTGGAAAGATGCTCACACTGCAAACCTCAAATGAAAGAAAGAAAACCATGGGAGTGATCTGGCCTCCACAACCCTCTGCGGTAGAGAATTCCACAGGTTCATGCACGTGGCTGGCTGCTGCATTGCCAGCACTGTGTATGGATCTGCAGACTCTAGTGAACACTGTAATTACAGCCAGGATCACACTTGGGCAAATGCTGAATTAGCCTGTTAGTCTATTAGCACAAAAGAGATTCATCCATTTGATATATAAACCAGGTGCTTTTCTCATCACAGAATCAGCCCCTGACAAATGGAGTTCAATTAATGAGTTACAACGATTATTTAATACCAGAAATTTGTTTGCATTAATTAATTTACCCTAACAAAACAATTCAGATTAGAATATTATCACAGATACATGCTCCATTACTTAATCCAAACAGTCAACCTGACACTGTTTATCAAAATGCTGGATGTGCAAGGAATGTTTCCCCGTAAACCATAATTTTAAAGGCCATTTACATTTTGCACAAGAATTTGGCTAAAGAAAATGGCAAGAAATTCATGGTGTGTCGGTGCACACAAAGTGGTGTTTTAGCACATAAGTGACCCTGCCATTTTGTGCAGCGGTTAGAACTGCTACCTCTCAACACCAGGGACATGGGTTTTTGATCCCACCTCCAGTGCTATCTTCCACATCCCAAAAAACACAGGGGCCCACTAATCGGTCGCCCATCCTGCAGGTGGAACCGGAGGGAATTGAGGCAGGTGTAAGAAAGAATTATTTTTTAGTTTAGAGATACAGCGTGGAAACAGCCTTCCGTGGCCCTCCGACCAACAATCACCTGCACACTAGTTCTATCCTACAAGTTGGGAACAATTTACAGAAGCCAATTAACCTACAAATCTGCATGTCTTTGGAATGTTGGGGGAAACCGGAGCACCCAGAGAAAACTCACATGGTCACAGGGAGAACACACAAATTCTGTACATACAGTACACATATTCAGGATCGATCCCCGGTCTCTAGCACTGTAAGCCAGCAACTCTACTGCTGCCCCAAAGTGTTGCAGGGAAATAGGTGTGAGAATGGGATTGCTCGGCGCCTGCATTGACTCGATGGGCCGAATACCTTCCCACGAGAAAAATAAATTCTGTGAACCAAATAACAGCAAGCCAGTTGGTTGCAGCTCTTGGCTCCTTGCCTGGGAGTCCCACTGCCATTTGCCCTTTCAAATACTTGTTGAACACACCAGAAAAGTGAGTCATCCCTTATCCAAGCCACAGGGTCAATGGTTCAAGTTTCACAGAGGCCTCCATGTTCTAAGCCACACTCCAGCATGAGGAGACCCAATCAACTCTGAGCAAGGACCTCATCTGCCATCGCAAGATCCCACCACTACACCTTCTTGACATTCAACCAACAATAGTCCTCGCTTTAATTTATCTATTATCCACAAGACGTGAACTGCATGAAAGGTCGGCATTAACTGCCCACAGAAGATGGGTCAACAAGCCATTTCAAGGTGTAGGGGCTTACAAAGATTAAAAGTGGTGGGGGGCCTGGAGGGGGGGATTAACGAAATCAAGAGTGGTGTAGAAGCCAGGGGGGGCTACAGATAGGGAGGGGTTTAGGACCAAAGGGGGTTACAGGGAGGTCAGAGGCCAGGGAGATATCAGGGATAGGGAGGATTGTATGGGCTGGAGAGGGTTACAGAGATAAGGAGGCGTGTAGGGGTTGGAAGGGGGTTATAGAGACAGGGAGGGGGGACAGGTCTAGTGGGATTTAAAAACAAAGTGAGAATTGGTTTTAACTGAAGCCTTCTTCAGTGGGGAGCTGGAGTGGGTCGATCACAGGACTGGCATTTAGGATGCGCTGGAGGGGCAGTGTCTGGAACGAAGGAAACTCAGAACATTATAAGTGTAACTTGCAGGTGACAGAGACATTTTACATTGTTCACTCTACAGGCAGGTAGTAGCTCATCACACACAATCAGTCAGTACACCATTGTGAAGTCTGAAGGAGGGTCCCAACCCGAATCGTCACCAAATCCTTCTCTCCAGAGATGCTGCCTGTCCTGCTGAATTACTCCAGCAATTTGTGTCTGTCTACAAGGGTGGTGGGTGCCTGGTCATACACCTCGTCCACACCTACCAACATGCCCCTTCTGCACCTATTGTCTATACATATATACATGTGTATATATAGGCCAAACTCGGCTGGTGGTATGTAGTGTAGTATAGTCCCACCTGCCCACGTTTGGCCCATATCCCTCCAAACCTGCCATATCCATGTACCTGTCCAAATGTCTTGTAAATGTTGTGATAGTCCCTACCTCAACTACCTGCTCTGGCAGCTTGTTCCATACACTCACCACCCTTTCTGTGGAAAAAAATGACAGCCCAGACCATCACTCAAACCGACCTACCTTCCATTGACTCCATCTATACCTCAAGCTGCCTCAGCAAGGCCAGCAGCATAATCATGCATCAGTCTCACCCCGGCCACTCCCTCTTCTCCCCTCTCCCATTGGGCATGAAGTACTCCAGCTTTTTGTCTCTATCTTCGGTTTAAATTGCATCTGCAATTCATTCCTACACATTGTGTAAAACCTGCTGAGATTCAAGGAAGAAGCCAGCATGTTTAATGTGATGCTCCCTAATGTCATGAACTGACAGGGTCCATCAAACTGCAAGCTTACTCAGCAAGGGCAATTAACTCCCAACTCACCTTTCGATTCCCATTAGTGACAGTTACAATTTGTGGCATCCAGTGAGAACTTCCCGGTAAATCACAACTGCACCTCACCAATAGAACCTAACAAAGTGTTATACGAGTAGGAAACAACTGCAGATGCTGGTTTAAACCGAGGAGAGACACAAAGTGCTGGAAAAACTCAGTGGGTCAGGTAGCATCTCTGGAGAGAAGGAATGGGTGACGTTTTGGATCGAAAAGAAGGGTCCCGACCCGTAAAGTCACCCATTCCTTCTCTCCAGAGATGCTGTCTGTCTCTCAAAGTATTATGTGATCTGTCCTTCTAGCCCAGGACAAGATCAGGCCAGGGATTAATATGTGCCACGAAGGCTTAAATGTAGTGACAGTGATAAGCGATGGCTATCTCCAACAAGGGGGTGTCTCACCATCTCTCTCTGACATTCAATGGCATTCCTGTTGCCAATTCCCCCACTGTCCATAAATTTATTAAAAACAAGAAGGTAGCTCAGAAGAGGGCAGCACCACTCAATGAACAAAAATATATATTTTCGGGAATGGGTAACGTTTTGGGTCGAGACCTTTCTTCAGACTTACCATTCTAGATCTCTGGAATCCCTCTACCCTGACTCTCAGTCTGAAGAAGGGTCTTGACCCGAAACGTCACCCATTCCTTCTATCCAAAAATGCTGCCTGTCCCACTGAGTTACTCCAGCATTTGGGTCTATCTGATTCGGGAAAGACTCTCCTTGATGCAGGAGAGGTTATTTCTTATGAACCTGATTATTTTGAGATGTGAAGATAGAAACATAGAAACATAGACAATAGGTGCAGGAGTAGGCCATTCGGCCCTTTGAGCCTGCACCGCCATTCAATATGATTATGGCTGATCATCCAACTCAGTATCCCTTACCTGCTTTTTCTCCATACCCCCCGATCCCTTTAGCCACAAGGGCCACATCTAACCCCCCCTTAAATATAGCCAACGAACTGGCCTCAACTACCTTCTGTGGCAGAGAATTCCACAGATTCACCACTCTGTGTGAAAAATGTTTTTTCTCATCTCGGTCCTAAAAGATTTCCCCCTTATCCTTAAACTGTGACCCCTTGTCCTGGACTTCCCCAACATCGGGAACAATCTTCCTGCATCTAGCCTGTCCAACCCCTTAAGGATTTTGTAAGTTTCTATAAGATCCCCCCTCAATCTTCCAAATTCTAGCGACTACAAGCCGAGTCTATCCAGTCTTTCTTCATATGAAAGTCCCGACATCCCAGGAATTAGTCTGGTGAACCTTCTCTGTACTCCCTCTATCGCAAGAATGTCTTTCCTCAGATTTGGAGACAAAAACTGTACGCAATACTTCAGGTGTGGTCTCACCAAGACCCTGTAGAACTGCAGTAGAACCTCCCTACTCCTACACTCAAATCCTTTTTGTTTTAAATGCTAACATACTATTTGTTTTCTGCACCGCCTGCTGCACCTGCATGCCTACTTTCAATGACTGGTGTACCATGACACCCAGGTCTCATTGCATCTCCCCTTTTCCTAATCGGCCACCATTCAAATAATAGTCTACTTTCCTGTTTTTGCCACCAAATTGGATAACCTCACATTTATCCACATTGTACTGCATCTGCTATGCATCTGCCCACTCACCCAGCCTATCCAAATCATCTTGCAGCCTCCTTGCATCCTCCTCACAGCTAACACTGCCCCCCAGCTTCGTGTCATCCGCAAACTTCGAGATGTTGCATTCAATTCCCTCGTCCAAATAATTAATATATATTGTAAATAGCTGGGGTCCCAGCACTGAGCCTTGCGGCACCCCACTAGTCACTGCCTGCCATCCTGAAAAGGACCCTTCACTCCTACTCTTTGCTTCCTGTCTGCCAGTTCTCTATCCACATCAATACTGAACCACCAATACCATGTGCTTTAAGTTTGTATACTAATCTCTTGTGTGGGACCTTGTTGAAAGCCTTCTGAAAGTCCAGATATAACACATCCACTGCTTCTCCCTTATCCACTCTACTAGTTACATCCTCAAAAAATTCAATAAGATTCGTCAGACATGATTTACCTTTCGTAAATCCATGCTGAATTTGTCCAATGATTTCAACACTTTCAAAATGCGCTGCTATCCCATCTTTAATAACTAGCAGTTATTGGTGAAGCAGATGATTGGTGAAGCAAGGATATTGCCTGCACAGACATCAGTAAAGCATTCAACATGGTCCCCATGGTAGGCAGATCCAGAGGATTAAGGCACATGGGATCCATGGTGAATTGGTCACCACCACCATTAGGTTTCCTACCCAGTCACACACCATCCTGGCTTGAAAATATATCGCCATTCTTTCATCATCACGGTGTCTAAACCATGGAACTCCTTCTCAACAAGAATTGCAGTGGGAGCATCTTCCCAAGATGAACTGTTGTGGTTGAAGGAGGCAGATCACCTCCACCTTCTCAAGGGACAGTTTTGCATGGCTGATAAATGCTGGTCCTTGCCACAGACACCCAGACCACAAAATAATAACATTGTATGTGGTTAGAGTCATACAGCATGGAAACAGGCCTTTCAGCCCAACTTGCCCACACCAGCCAACATGTCCCAGCCACACTAGTCCCACCTGCCTGCATTTGGCCCATATCCCTCCAAACCTGTCCTGTCCATGTACCTAACTGTTTCTTAAACATTGGGAGAGTCCCAGCCTCAACTACCTCCTCTGGCAGCTTGTTCCATACACCCACCATCTTTCATGTATAAAAGTTACCCTTCAGAATCCTATTCAATCTTTTCCCCTTAACCCTATGTCCTCTGGTTCTCCATTCACCTACTCTGGACATGCTTTTATATGTTTGGGGATGGTCCAATGAACATTGGTTCAATGTCATTTGCAATCAAGTCATCAGGCAGCCAATCACTTAATTGCACTGATCATCCACTTTCCTATTAAGTCTTTGTGCCCTAAATGTGGACTCCTTATCATAATGCACTAATGGATGCTCCCATTAGCACTGCACTTAGAATAGGCACTGTTCACATTATGCATCTTTCACAGTATTTACTTTTTCAATTATTAATACTGTTTTCCCTACCCCGTCCTTCATCTCAGCATTGGACAGGGAGGATATGTTGGCAATGGGCTGCAGGTGCGAAATGCTGCGGTTCTTAGGTTGCGTGCAGGAGTGGGACATTTCCCACAGATTTAAGGTCAATGCTCGATGTACAGGGCTGATATGGGGAAATATTTAATCCTGGACAGTGACGGTAGTCTGGAACTCTGCCTGCAAAGCTGGGACTCTCAATCGCTGGCCTGGACATGGTGGGCCGCAGGGCCTTTGTCTCTAGTCAGTGAGCCTGCTACATTCAAGCAGCACCTGGGCACATACTCAAAGACCGCGACCCACAGGTTTACGGGCCCAGAGCTGGAGACGGAAACCAAAATCAGAAACCAGTTCTGATTTAATCCGGGAACGCACTTGGTTTCATCTCAGTTTCAAATTGTCCTCAAATGTACCTTGTCAAGTGCTTTGGAGTCTGGCCTTGCGTCCTGCAATTATCATCTCTCCACCATTTATAGCTATCCCTCTTCCCCCTCCTCCAAACTTTCATCTCTTCAGCCTCAGTTTAGTTTATCGTCACGTGTACTGAGGTACAGTGAAAAGCTGTTGTTGCGTACTAACCAAGCAACGGAAAGACAATATGTGATTATAATTGAGCCATTCACAGTGTACAGACACGTGATAAGGGAATAATGCTTAGTGCAAGGTAAAGCCACTAAAGTCTGAACAAAGATAGTCCGAGGGTCTCCAATGAGGTAGATCGTAGTTCAGGACTGCTCTCCAGTTGCGGTAGGATGATTTAGTTGCCTGATCATCTCTGGCTGAACTTCCAACTGACATAAAACTGCTCTACATTAAACCATTCCATGGTCATCACGTCAAGTTCCTTAACAAGAGTCAAGAGTGTTTTATTGTCATATGTCCCAGACAAGACAATGAATTTCTTACTTGCCTTGACGAGCCTTGAGAGTATTGTGTTCATGCCAGTGGTCATTTACTTTTAGATTTATTTCTCAAACACTCAACAGTATTGGCGTAGCCAGCATTAATTGCCCATCCCTTGTGGACCCTAGGCTGTCGTGCTGGCCCCTTTAAGAGTCACCTATGTGGGTGGGGTCTGGAGTCACATGTACCCAGTCTTGGTCAGGTCAGCACATTCCCTTCCCTGGGAGTTCATGACCAGCTGTGTTTTTGCTGTGGTTTTATGGCCATCATTATTGATGACTTTTATTTATAAAAGCATTATTCACTAAATTAAAATGCACAGCTGCAGTAGTGGGATTTGAACTCATACACGACACAAGAACACAAGAAAAACATGAGCAGGACTCCACTCATCCCCTCAAACCTAACCTAAATAGTCAATGTGAATGTGACTGATCTGCTCCAAGCTTTATCTCCTCCTCCGTTCCAATTCCCCATCCAAGACCAAATCCAAATTGGAGTCCAGATTACGGCCATTTGTACAAGTACGGTGAGAGACAGGTAGAATGAAAATCTTCTTCTCCTTAATTTCCAAGATCCTTCAAAAAATTATCTTCCTCTTCTTTAAATTCTCCCAATGATCCAACCTCCACACTCTCTGGAGGAAGGGTTCCAGAGATTCCCTGCACCTCAGTTTTAAATGGCTGGCCCCCTATCTTGAAACCATATCCCATCAGTGAAACCCTCTCAACATCATAGTATGGTATAGAAACATAGAAACAGAGAAAATAGGTGAAGGAGTAGGCCATTCAGCCCTTCGAGCCTGCACCGCCATTCAATATGATCATGGCTGATCATCCAACTCAGTATCCTGTACCTGCCTTCTCTCCATACCCCCTGATCCCTTTAGCCACAAGGGCCACATCTAACTCCCTCTTAAATATAGCCAACGAACTGGCCTCAACTATCTTCTGTGGCAGAGAATTCCACAGATTCACCACTCTCTGTGTGAAAAATGATTTTCTCATCTCGGTCCTAAAAGACTTCCCCCGATCCTTAAACAGTGACCCCTTTGTCCTGGACTTCCCCAACATCCGGAACAATCTTCCTGCATCTAGCCTGTCCAAGCCCTTAAGAATTTTCTAAGTCTCTATGAGATCCCCCCTCAATCTTTTAAATTCCAGCGAGTACAAGCCGAGTCTATCCAGTCTTTCTAAATATGGAAATCCTGCCATCCCAGGAATCAGTCTGGTGAACCTTCTCTGTACTCCCTCTATGGCAAGAATGTCTTTCCTCAGATTAGGAGACCAGAACTGCATGCAATACTCCTGGTGTGGCCTCACCAAGACCCTGTAGAACTGCAGTAGAACCTCCCTGCTCTTGTACTCAAATCCTTTTGCTATGAATGCCAACATACCATTCGCTTTCTTCACAGCCTGATGCACCTGCATGCCTACTTTCAATGACTGGTGTACCATGACACCCAGGTCTCGTTGCATCTCCCCTTTTCCTAATCGGTCACCATTCAAATAACAGTCTACTTTCCTGTTTTTGCCACCAAAAAGGATAACCTCACATTTATCCACATTATACTGTATCTGCCCTGCATTTGCCCACTCACCCAGCCTATCCAAGTCACCTTGCAGCCTCCTAGCATCCTCGTCACAGCTAACACTGCCCCCCCAGCTTTGTGTCATCCGCAAACTTCGAGATGTTGCATTCAATTCCCTCGTCCAAATCATTAATATATATTGTAAATAGCTGGGGTCCCAGCACTGAGCCTTGCGGCACCCCACTAGTCACTGCCTGCCATCCTGAAAAGGACCCTTCACTCCTACTCTTTGCTTCCTGTCTGCCAGCCAGTTCTCTATCCACATCAATACTGAACCGCCAATACCGTGTGCTTTAAGTTTGTATACTAATCTCTTGTGTGGGACCTTGTCAAAAACCTTTTGAAAGTCCAGATATAACACATCCACTGCTTCTCCCTTATCCACTCTACTAGTTACATCCTCAAAAAATTCAATAAGATTCGTCAGACATGATTTACCTTTCGTAAATCCATGCTGACTTTGTCCAATGATTTCACCAATTTCCAAATGCGCTCCTATCCCATCTTTAATAACTGACTCTCGCAGTTTCCTGACTACCGATGTTAGACTAACTGGTCTGTAATTCCCCGTTTTCTCTCTCCCTCCTTTTTTAAAAAGTGGGGTTACATTAGCTACCCTCCAATCCTCAGGAACTACTCCACAATCTAAAGAATATGCCAGCACTAAACCGGGATATCTAACATTTAGACCCATCCAGGAATACAGTTGTAGTCGAGACGGAAACCATTCAAATCTATTGATGTATGCTGGATCCTTAAACTTTTAAGTTACCATGTCATTAAACTGGAAAAGGTACAGAAAACATTCACAAATATGTTACCAAGGGCTTGAAGGGCTTGACGTATGAGAAGAGACTGGATAGGCTGGGCACTTTTCCCTCATGTTTCTATGCTTCTAGAAGGAAGCAGATGGTGATGGTGGAAGGTTGGTTTTTGACTGGAGGCCAGTGACTAGTTGTGTGCCTCAGGGATCAGCATTGGCACATAGCTGTGCGTGGTTTACAGATGGGCAAGTTGGGCTGTATCACTCTACGACCATGTCCAGGGTGAAAATGGCTTTCCTTGTAAGCCATCCCACCCCATAACAGGAATTGTTTGCTTCAAATCAGTGCCTCCCAATCCTTGAACCAGTTGCTGTTGGGAACTACTCCACCCTTAACCCTTCATCATCTTGTCCACCTCCCCTCAACCTTCTCCAAGGTGACCCCTGCACCTGTACCCTGTTGGTAACCCTGTTGCTGAACCCATCTCCGCTACAACCTGTACAGTGAGTCTAATCCACATCCCCCCAGCAATCCTCTCATCTCCAGTGTTGAATGTATCCTGTCCCCTCTCAGCATTCCCGCTGGTGTTCCAATAGACAATAGACAATAGGCACAGGAGTAGGCCATTCGGCCCTTTCCACATGACACAGTTTCCTCGTGTTGGAAGTCTACAGATAAGGGAAGTCCTCTATGGCCAGAACCAGTGAAGAAACGTCAGGTTCAGTGAACCCGATGAGCAGAGACCAATGACTGTGATGGTGTCCCAACAACTCACAGACCCATAATGGTCCTTCAGGAGGATGTATGGGTCCCATACACACCCAGAGTAGCACAGCATGACCATCACTGACAGTCCCAAACCATTTGAGGGTTCAGTAAAATGCTCTCACAAGGCACCACTCCAGATAGGTCTGACCCTCGCACCCACCACTCCACGTAGCCTGACACCGTCACACCCACCACTCTACCTACAGTCTGACCCTCACACCCACCACTCCACCTACAGTCTGACCCTCACACCCACCACCCATGTAGCCTGACACCCTCACACCCACCACTCCACCTACAGTCTGACCCTCACACCCACCACCCATGTAGCCTGACACCGTCACACCCACCACTCCACATAGCCTGACACCGTCACACCCACCACCCATGTAGCCTGACACCGTCACACCCACCACTCTACCTACAGTCTGACCCTCACACCCACCATTCCACCTAGTCTGACCCTCGCACCCACCACCCATGTAGCCTGACACCGTCACACCCACCACTCCACCTACAGTCTGACACCGTCACTGTACACCACTTCACCTACAGTCTAACACAGTTACAATACACCATTCCGGGTACCCTTACATACTTTGACACATATACATACGCATCATACAGTCTGACACCCTCGCACCCCACTGCTTCAGGCACAATCTGACACAATCAGGCACACTGCACCACTCTGGGCACATACTCACACCATCTTCACACCCTCTGTGGACAGTCTGAGTCTCACACCCTAACACTGTGGACACAATAATCTGTATCTTGATAGTCACTCCACCTGGGCACAACCCGACACCTTCACGTTGCAGTTTTACTCCAGGTACAGTCTGACAGTCTCACACCACACCTTCTGTGTAGTCTGACAGTCTCACACCACATCCCTTTGGGTACAGTCTGACGGTCTCACACCCCAGCATTATGGGTACAGTCTGACATCTTCACACCCGTGTTACTCCAGGTACAGTTTGACAACGTCACACCTCTTGCAAAGCCATTGCTCTGGGCGCAAGCTGACAGCCTCACACCTTGCCTCTCCAACTAGTCTGGCACCTTCACCGCATTGTGTTACTCCAAGTACAGTTGACATCTTCATGCCCCATTCCTCTGTGAACAGTCCGAGTCTCACACCCTAACACCACGGACACAGTCTGACAACTTGATAGTCAATCCCTCTGGGCAGACCCTGACACCTTCACAATCCAGTGTTACTTTGGATACTGTCTAACAGATTCACATCCCATCCATCTGTGAACAGCCTGACAGATTCACAACCTAGCACTATGGACACTAGCTGACCCCTCTCAACACACCCAGACACTTTCACACCAATGTTATTCTGGATACAGTCGCATACCCCATCCCCCTGTGTAGTCTGACAGTCTCACACCCTAACACTATGGACACAATCGGACATTTTGATGGCTTAAACCTCTGGCACACCCTGACACCTTCACATTCCAGTGTTACTCTGGCTACAGTCTGACAGTCTCACAACCCATCCCTCTGGCTAGTCTCACACCCTGACACTTTTACGTTGCAGTGTTACTCTGGGTACAGTCTGAAAGTCTCACACCCTAACACTGTGGGTAGTCTGACAGTCTCACACCCCATCCCTCTGACTACAGTCTGACAGCCTCACACTCCATCCCTCTGGGTAGTCTGACAGTTTCACACCACTATACTTCTGGCTACAGTCTGACAGTCTCACACCCCATCCCTCTGGCTACAGTCTCACACCATCCCTCTGGCTATAGTCTGGCAGTCTCACACCCAAATACTGTGGCTACAGTCTGACAGTCTCACACCCTAACACTGTGGGTACAGTCTGACAGTCTCACACCCCATCCCTCTAGCTACGGTCTGACAGTCTCACACCCCATCCCTCTGACTACAGTCTAACAGTCTCACACCATCTCTCTGGGTACCATCTGACAGTCTCACACCCTGACACCTTCACGTTGCAGTGTTACTCTGGGTACAGTTTGAAAGTCTCACACCCTAACACTGTGGCTACAGTGTGACAGTATCACACTCCATCCCTCTGGCTACAGTCTGACAGTTTCACACCCCTATCCTTCTGGCTACTGTTTGACAGTCTCACACCTAACACTGTGGGTACAGTCTGACAGTTTCACACCCCTATCATTCTGGCTACAGTCTGACAGTCTCATACCCCAGCCCTCTGGCTACAGTCTGACAGTCTCACACCCCATCCCTCTGGCTACAGTCTGACAGTTTTACACCCCTATCCCTCTGGCTACAGTCTGCAGTCTCACGCCCTGACACGTTCACGTTGCGGTGTTACTCTGGGTACAGTTTGAAAGTCTCACACTCTAACACTGTGGCTACAGTGTGACAGTATCACACTCCATCCCTCTGGCTACAGTCTGACAGTTTCACACCCCTATCCTTCTGGCTACTGTTTGACAGTCTCACACCTAACACTGTGGGTACAGTCTGACAGTTTCACACCCCTATCATTCTGGCTACAGTCTGACAGTCTCATACCCCAGCCCTCTGGCTACAGTCTGACAGTCTCACACCCCATCCCTCTGGCTACAGTCTGACAGTTTTACACCCCTATCCCTCTGGCTACAGTCTGCAGTCTCACGCCCTGACACGTTCACGTTGCGGTGTTACTCTGGGTACAGTTTGAAAGTCTCACACCCTAACACTGTGGCTACAGTCTCAGTCTCACACCATCCCTCTGACTGCAGTCTGACAGTCTCACACCCCATCTCTCTGGGTACAGTCTGACAGTCTCACACCCTAACACTCCGTTAACAGTCTGACAGTCTCACACCCCATCCCTCTGGCTACAGTCTGACAGTTTCACACCCTGACACCTTTACGTTGCAGTGTTACTCTGGGTACAGTCTGAGTCTCACACCCCATCCCTCTGGCTACAGTCTGACAGTCTCACACACTAACACTGTGGGTACAATCTGACATCTTGTTAGTGTAATCCCTCCGGGCACACCCTGACACCTGCACATTGCAGTGTTGCGTCCTCACACCCCACCCCAGCCCACCCTCCCCGCGGCCCCGGGACCTACCTTCCCCGCACACTTTGCCGCGGAAGCCGGTGCCGCGACAGTCGCAGACGGCCTTGCTGTTGAGCACGGAGCAGGCGCCGCCGTTGTGACAGGGGTTGTGCCGGGAGCAGAGGAAATCCATGTCGTTGCGGATGCCCTGGCTGTTGAGCAGCAAGGGCGGCGTGTCGCCCACCTTCAGGTTGGCGATCAGGCCTCGGTAGGGCGGCTCGTACTTGACGGTGCTGGAGGTGAGGGTGGAGAGGCGCACGTCTGGCGGGATGCCGCCCACCAACAGGTCGCTGGCCACCGTCATGTCCTGGCGCTTGGAGCGCACCTCGGCCGCGTCCGCCTGCCCGTCCACCACCAGCGTGCTCTGCCGGTTGTTGCGGGTCAGCAGCACCATGTGCCAGCGGTCGTCGTCCACCCGCCCGGCGCTCACCAGCTCGGCCGGCTCGGCGCAGAAGATGGAGAAGCGGAGGCGCAGGTGGCCGTCCGCCACCATCAGCTCCAGGAAGTCGCAGTAGCCGCCATCGTCCACGTACAGCAGCAGGGCCTTGGACACGTTGGTCTTCAGGCTGAAGCTCAGCTGCCCGTGGGAGCCCGCGTCCCAGCGGCCGTAACGGGCCCACTGCCCCGCCGCGCCGCCGAACTCCAGCGCGCCGTCCAGCCCGGCCGCCAGCTGCAGCAGCACCGACAGCCGCAGCAACAACAGCAGCTGCTGCCTCCTCGACGACGACGCCGGCGCCATTTTGGAGCCGCTTTCCCGCCTCACACCTTCCCCCGGCCGCAGGGTCACGTGGGTGGAGTCTCTCCCCCCCGCCCCTCCCTGGGTGACGTAGAAGCCTGATCACGTGGGTAGAGGCTCTCCCCTCCGCCCCTCCCTGGTCGCCGGGTGACGTAGAGGCCTGGTCACGTGGGTAGAGTCTCTAACCCCCGCCCCCTCCCTGGTCGCTGGGTGACGTAGAAGCCTGGTCACGTGGGTAGAGTCTCTCCCCCCGCCCCTCCCTGGTCGCTGGGTGACGTAGATGCCTGGTCACGTGGGTAGTCTCTCTCTCCCCCGCCCCTCCCTGGTCGCTGGGTGACGTAGAGGCTTGGTCACGTGGGTGGTCTCTCCCCGCCCCTCCCTGGTCGCTGGGTGACGTAGAGGCTTGGTCACGTGGGTAGAGTCTCTCCCCCGCCCCCCCCAGTCGCTGGGTGACGTCGAGGCCTGGTCACGTGGGTAGAGTTTTTCCCCCCGCCCCTCCCTGGTCGCTGGGTGACGTAGGGGGCTGGTCACGTGGTGGCCTCGCACCTTCCCCGACCGCAGGATCACGTGGGTGGAGGCTCTCCCTCCCCCTCCCTGGCCGCAGAGTGACGTAGAGGCTGGTCACGTGGGTGGAGCCTCTCCGTTCCCCCTCTCTGGCAGCAGGGTGACGTAGAGGGATGGTCACGTGGTGATGCCGGAAGGGGCCATCGGGTGGAACAGGGTCACGTGGGAACCTCTCTCTCCCTGTCTCTCTTTTCCCCTCCCTCCCTCCTCCTGGTTGCCAAGGTAACCCGGCGGTCCCGGGGCACGCGGTGGGCCAGGGTGGTCACGTGGTGGCTTCTCCTCCTCCTCCCTCCTCCCCCCCCCCCCCCCCGGCCGCCCCCTTCTCGCTCAGCGCACGCGCCCCTCCCACCTCCTCACGCGCTCTTCCCCATCCTGGACAATCGTGTCGTCTCGTGTCGAGTGCCTTCCCGCCAAAAGTAAACCGCTCCCCCTCCCCCCCCCCTCGCTGGGCGCGCGCTCCCTGCTCAGCTGGTTGCCACGGCGACCATGGCCTGTCAGCCTGCGGCCTCGGCGTCTGTCCGTCTGGGAGGGAGATGGACGGTCGGCGGCAGCGATGGCGGTGGAGATGTATATAGAGAGAGTTCCAGCGGCGGCGTGGAGAGGTGGAGGGCGGAGGCTGTTGGTCTCCGAGTGTCCGCCGCCTCACCTCCGTCCACTCTGCGCGTCCAGGCCCATGGCGATCGCTGGTGCTCCTCTGCGGCCAAGCCAGACGGCGATGTCAACCTGCGGCAGACAACACAAGGGGCGGTGAGTGTGTAGGAAGCGGGTTGACACCAAATACAAGACACAAAGTGCTGGAGTAGAGAAGGATTGGGTGACGTTTTAGGTCGAGACCCTTCTTCGGACTGGGAATGAGTCTAAGATCACAAGGTCATAAGTGATAGGAGCAGAATTAGGCCATTCGGCCCATCTAGTGTACTCCGCCATTCAATCATGGCTGATCTATCTATCCCTCCCAACCCCATTCTCCTGCCTTCTCCCCACAACTCCCGACACCCCGCACTTATCAAGAAAATCTAGTACGTGGAAGGGTAAGGTGTGAAAACCACAGATCAAAGCAAATATCCTTATAATCGTCTGCTTTGATCTCACGTTTTCACACTTTACCCATCCTTATCTCTGTGTCTCCCTCTCCCCTGACTCTCAGTGTGAAGAAGGGTCTCGACCCGAAACGTCGCCCATTCCTTCTCTCCAGAGATGCTGCCTGTACCACTGAGTTAATCCAGCATTTTGTGCCTGCAAGGGCAGTGGGAGCATGGTCATACACCTCCCAACATGCCCCTTCTACATTAGTGTGTGTGTATGTATATATATATATATATATATATACACACACACACACATATATATAAATATATATACACATACAGAGAGAGAGAGAGAGAGAGAGATGGGCCAAAAGCAGACAGGTGGTATGTAGTGTAGTATATACTACTACACCAGTTCCACCTGCCTGCGTTTGGCCCATATCCCTGCAAACCTGCCCTATCCATGTACATGTCCAAATGTCTTGTAAATGTTGTGATAGTCCCAGCCTCAACTACCTGCTCTGGCAGCTCATCCCATACACCCACCACCCTCTCTGTGGAAAAAAAAAGTTGACAATTCAGACAATCACACAAACCAACTTCCCTTGCATTGACTCCATATCTCACACTGCCTCGGCAAGGCCAGCAGCATAATCAAGCATCAGTCTCACCCCGGCCACTCGCTCTTCTCCCCTCTCCCATTGGGCACGAAGTACAGAAGTGTGAAAACACATACCTCCAGATTCAGGGACAGTTTCTTCCCAGCTGTTATCATTACATGGAGAGGACAGGTTTAGGGGGATGTGGGTCAAATGCAGGCAGGTGGGACTAGTGTAAATGGGTCATGTTGGTCAGCGTGTCTGGTCGAAGGGCCTGTTTTCACGCCGGTGAGAGGGGCAAATTGTATAGGAGATAGTCATAGAATCATACAGGAAGGGAACAGGCCCTTTAGCCCAACTTGACCCACCAACGTGCCCCAGCTACACAAGTCCCACCTGCCTGCATTTGGTTCATATCCCTCCAAACCTCCTATCCATGTGCCTGCCCAAATGTCTTTTAAATGTTGTTATTGCACCTGCTTCAACTACCTCCTCTGGCAGCTCGTTCCATACACCCACCACCCTCTGCGTGAAAAGTTACCCCTCAGTGCTTATTCTGAACCGAGAGAACTGTCCTCCAAGGTTTCCTCAAAGTTGCCCCTCGGGTTATTATTAAATCTTTCCTCTCTCACCTTAAACCTATGTCCCCTGGATCTTGATTCCATTACTCTGGGTAAAACACAGCATGTGTAAGGAGTGGCGAAGAGTTGTTGCCTCACAGCGCCAGAGACCCGGGTTTGATCTTGACTACCGGGTGCTGTCTTCACGGAGTTTGTACCTTCTCCCCGTGACACGCGTGGATTTTCTCCAGGTGCTCCAGTTTCCCCCCACACTCCAAAGACATACAGATTTGTATGCTAATTGGCTTAGTATAATTATAGATTGTCCCGAGTGTGTGTAGGATAGTGTTAGTATTCGGGGATCACTCGTTTATGCGGACTCGGTGGGCCTTCGAGACTGTTTCCACACTGAATCTCTAAAAATAACTAAAGCTGCATTCATTCGATCTATTCCCCTCATGATTTTATACACCTCTATAAGATCACCCCTTATAGTTCAGGCCCACGAGTCCTGGCAATATCCTCATAAATCTTTGCACTCTTTCCAGCGTAACGGCATCCTTTCACAGACTCCATTCAGAGTTACAGCTGTTTAATGATACAGTTAGAACTGACTCGTGGAGCAGGTTAAAACACTCCTGAGGCCCAACCACACACCTTTCGCCTTGGGAGCCAGCTTGCTCTGACTTGTCAGTAATTCCCACTGTGTCTGCAGAAGCAGGTCAGAGGCTGGGGATCCACTGTGAGTGACTCACCACCTGACACCCCAAAGCCTTTCCACCGACTACACGACACAAATCAGGAGTGTGATGGAACACTCTCCACTTGCCTGGGTGAGTGCGGCTCCAACAACTCTCCAGAAGCTCAGCACCATCCAGGACAAAGCAGCCGCTCGATCGCCCCCATCCCCATGCTGCCTGACCCGCTGGAGTAATTCAGCGGGTCAGGCAGCATCTGTGGAGAACACGGATAGGTGACGTTTCACAGAGTGCTGGAGTAGCTCACCGGGTCAGGCAGCATCTCTGGAGAACATGGATAGGTAACGTTTCACAGAGTGCTGGAGTAACTCAGTGGGTCAGGCAGCATCTCTGGAGAACATGCATAGTTGACGTTTCACAGAGTGCTGGAGTAACTCAGCGGGTCAGGCAGCATCTGTAGAGAACACGGATAGGTGACGTTTCACAGAGTGCTGGAGTAACTCAGCGGGTCAGGCAGCATCTGTGGAGAACATGCATAGGTGACGTTTCACAGAGTGCTGGAGTAACTCAGCGGGTCAGGCAGCATCACTGGAGAACATGCATAGGTGACGTTTCACAGAGTGCTGGAGTAACTCAGTGGGTCAGGCAGCATCTGTGGAGAACATGCATAGGTGACGTTTCACAGAGTGCTGGAGTAACTCAGCGGGTCAGGCAGCATCACTGGAGAACATGCATAGGTGACGTTTCACAGAGTGCTGGAGTAACTCAGCGGGTCAGGCAGCATCTGTGGAGAACATGCATAGGTGACGTTTCACAGAGTGCTGGAGTAACTCAGTGGGTCAGGCAGCATCTGTGGAGAACATGCATAGGTGATGTTTCACAGAGTGCTGGAATAACTCAGCGGGTCAGGCAGCATCTGTGGATACATAATGCTGGAGCTCAAGACGGGTCACAACCTGAAATGTCATCTATCCATGTTCTACAGAGAGGCTGCCTTATCCCAGATGCCCCAGAATGCTGTCAACCAACTTGTAAATTACTCCTAAATATACCTACCTGAAGATCATTTAGATTTAACTACTTTAAAATTAAACATTTAATTAATAATAAACCTACTTAAAAATCCTACTTAAAAAACTGAAACGCAACGTTAAGTCAGAGTCTAGGAAGGAACTGCAGATGCTGTTTTAAATCGAAGGTAGACACAAAATGCTGGAGTAACTCAACGGGTCAGGCAGCATCTCTGAAGAGGGTTCTGAAGAACGGTCTCGACCCGAAACATCACCAATTCCTTCTCTCAAGAGATGCTGCCTGACCCGCTGAGTTACTCCAGCATTTTGCGTCTACCCAAGAGTCTAGGCCTGGCTAATAGATGAGGCTCCCTCAGATGAGGGGCTCCATAAGCGATAGAATATATGCAGTGACCTCTGCTCCCCAGATCGTCCCGGACCTCAGCTTCCCAAGTGCGAGAGATGGAGGCAGGAACACACACGCCAGAGGAACCGGCCACCAACGTTCCCCTGAACAGTGTAGGAAAGAACTGCAGATGTTGGTTTAAATCGAAGGTAGACACAAAGTCCTGGTGTAACTGTCTGAAGAAGCGTCACAACCCGAAACGTCACCCATTCCTTCTCTCCAGTGATGCTGCCTGTACCGCTGAGTTACTCCAGCATTTTGTGTCTAGTTTCCCTTGAACAGGGTACAAAAGGTCTAACATCACATTTCACAAAATCGGCCCGGTCATATTGGCATCGTACCGTGCTGGATCGCACCAGAAGTTTCCTGTACGCCAGTAAATGTGGATGTGGAGAGGATGTTTCCACTAGTGGGAGAGTCTAGGGCCAGAGGGCACAGCCTCGGAATTAAAGGACGTTCGTTGAGGAAGGAGATGAGGAGAAATTTCTTCAGCCAATGGGTGGTGAATCTGTGGAATTCTTTGCCATAGAATTCTGTGGAGGCAATCAACAGATTTTTTTCAAAAGCTGACATAGATTCTTGATTAGTACGGGTGTCATGTATTATGGGTAGAAGGCAGCAGAGTGGGATTAGGAAGAAGAGATTGATCAGCCATGATTGAATGGCGTAATAGACTTGATGGGCTGATTGGCCTAATTCTGCTCGTATCACTTATAACCTTAAATGAACAGTAACCCAGATAATCTCCAGTCCACAACTGCTCTGAGTGGGGGGGGGGGGGGGGGGGGGGGAGTGCTCGGGATGGTGTTTGGAACCTAGAATCCGTGTATCGGGAGTGCACAGATTCAGATGGATTGCAGAATCTGCACTGCCCAGCCTCCCTGTGGGAAACTTGCAAATCCCTAATCACTCACCTCAGGACCCACAGAAGCAGGGTCCCCGTCGATCCCCAGGGACTTATGCCTTATACATTGCACACAGTTCTACTCTCTGCATTGTGACGAGGACAAGGTACATTAGAGGCAACGACAAAGAGAACTAAAGACACGTGAGATTGCAGATGCTGAAATCTTGAGCAAAACAACAAGTGCTGGGGGAACTCAACAGATCAGGCAGCATCTGTGGAGGGAAATGGACAGACAACCTTTGAGGTCAGCACCCATCTAAGAATCGGTCATCGAATGTGGACTCAGCTTGCCCCCGCCGACCATGATGCCCATCTACACTGGTCCCGCCTGCCCGCATTTGGCCCATATCCCGCTAAACTTAATCTATCCATATTCTTCAAGGAGATTTATGTGTTGGAACCCAAACTGTGAGCTCATGCTGGCCAAGGGAGTATAAAAAGGCAGCTTACTCTCACAGTGAAAAGACTTTGATGGAAATCTATTAAATGATGCAAGGTATTGACAGAGAGAGAGCAGAGTCAGGAAGAAATTCCTCTCTGGCGTGTACAATAAGCAACATAATGATGACATTCATTTCTATTGAAGTGAAAGGAATCCAAACCCAATTTTCCTTAAAAGACTAACAGCTAAGACTTGGCTTGCTTACAAGTGATGTTAATGTGTTGGAAGCAATTCAGGAAAGGTTTAAAACAAAGAAAACAAAAATGCTGGCAACCCTCAGCAGGTCAGGCAGCATCTGTGGAGAGAGGAGCAAGTAACAACCCTTCTTCAGATAAGGTTTACTGGACAAACAGCTGGAATGAGGAGGAAAGGTTGGACAAGCCAGGCTTCCATCCACCAAAGAGTTGACATGGATGAAACATAGTAAGAACCTGAGAGGTGATGAACAGTCTGGGTGTGGAGATGATATTTCCTTCTTAGGAGAATATAGAGCCAGAGACTACTGCTTAAAAATAAAGGATTGCAAATTTAAGATGAAGGATTTTTTTTCCTTCCAGAGGTTGATGAGTCTTTCAAGCTTTTGTCTGCAAAGGGCAGTGGAAGCGGTGTCATGAAATCTTTCTGAGAGAAGTTGCTAAGAATCACATTTGTTTAGTTTAGAGATTCAGCGAGCACACAGACCAGCGATCTCCGCACATTAACATTATCCTACACTGGGGACAATTTTTACGTTTTTATACCAAGTCAATTAACCTCAAAACCCAAAACGTCTTTGGAGTGTGCGAGGAAACCAAAGTTCCCGCAGAAAGCCCATGCAGGTCACGTGGGAGAACGTAAAACTCCGTACAGACGAGCATCCGTAGCCAGGATCAAACCCAAGTCACTGCCGCTGTAAGCGCTGTAAGGCAGCAACTGTACCGCTGCGCCACCGTGCTGCCCTAATCTGCTGCATATTCCTAGCATTCTCCTTTATTTCCTACCTGCCTCCATTTAGGCTCCTTCACACACATTAGCTATAAGTTACAATCCTTTTTCTCTCTCTAACAGCTCCAATGGACTTGTACCACCTGACACCCTTAGTCTTCGCATGTTCACACACATATTTCTGCTGCACTCTCCTCCCCTCTCTGTCGCTTACAAAACCCTTGGTTTTTCCACTTTCCTAGCACTTAACCTGAGACGTTTTCTGTTTCCAGACATGATTGATTGAGAGATACATCATGAAAACAGCCCCTTGGGTCCACCGAGTCCAAGCTGAACATCGATCGCCCGTTCACAATAATTTTATATTATCCCACTTTCTCATCCACTCCCTACACACTAGGGGAAAATTTACAGAGGCCAATTAAGCCACAAATCTCTATGTCTTTGGGAAGTGGGTGGAACATGAAATAACCCACGTAGTCACGGGGAGAATGTACAAACTCCACACAGACAAAACCTAAGGTCAGGATCAAACCGGGTCTCTGGCACAGCGAAGCAGCAGCTCTTTAGCTGTGCCACACTGCCACCCAAACTCCCTGCAGCTTGACCTGCTCAGTATCCACATTTGCTGCTGTCGTACCAAGTTTACAGCATCTGCAGTTGTTTTTTCAACAAACATTGCAACTTTCCAATGGGCTCAAGCTCCAAATGCCCCATGCTTCCGAACCACTGCCTGGACAAAATAAATGGCAGACAACTTATGTATTTGTGTGTGTGGCGCTCAAGTTGACAATGGACCTCATGGCAAATTCAGCCATTTTGAGTGTGGCCTACACCCTGATGGAACAACCATGTTCTGTGTGACAGTTATCCCCATGGAACAACCATTTTTTGTGTGGCAGTCAAGCTGATGGCCAGACTTTTGCTGAGGGTTATCTCTCCTGCAGTGGACAGATGGGATTGTGCACAATGAAATCAACCCAGCCTGCTCATAAAATAGACAGTGGTGCATTGCTGCAGAGCCAGTACGCTCACTTGCATGACATAGATTGTAAAACATTGTGGAATCTTAAACACAAATTATTGCACGTTCAACATAAAATCAGACGCTTTACCACAGAAATCAAGCCTGCATGTCCGCATCGAGAGATAGTGGGACAGAGGGTCCAAACACCAGCTCAAGGGAAAGCTTCCCAGGAAGGAAGACAGATGGAGTGCTTCAGGTAAGGAATTCAGGTTAGGGACCCAGGCGTGAAGGCATAAAGAGCAGATTATCAGGATGTAGGAGCTGGAGGAGGGATTACAGAGACAGGAAGGATTTTAGAGATACAGCACAGAAACTGGGCTTTCAGTCCACCATGTCCACGCCAACCAGCGATCCCCTGCAGCCACTATGCACCGAGTTCCAGGATTTAGTTCCGATGACGATAACGACCTCTGCAAATGTGAATGGCATGAGGGGGAGCATTGCAAAGACTCGGGGCTCTCTGAAATGAAAATTCACCCTGTCTAAAATAGCAAGCCCTGATCTTTCACCATTAATCACCAGTTCTAGATTCTCCCATAGAAGGAAACATCCTCTCCACAGCCACTCTGGGACTAGAGATACAGCGGGAAGGTGCAAGGGGTGTGTTAAAGGGTTTCATTCTCAGTGATTTCACGGCAGAGGAGATGAGTGGTGAGCTGCTCACACTGTGTGTTGGCAGTGATGACCATGGCTGTCACTACAGACAGCATCTCCCTTAACAGGATGTCAATGGGTCACAGGAACCACGCTGACAGACTGCACAAACCGGCCGCAGAATCACCATTCCACAGAGGCATAATAATCACATCTAGGGGATGGAGAGGAGAGGGTGTTTACAGTTTTACAGTTTCGTTTATTGTCACGTGTACCAAGGTACAGTGAAAAGCTTTTGTTGTGTACTATCCAGCCAGCGGAAAGACAATACATGATTACAGTAGAGCTGTCCACAGTGTACAGATACAGAATAAGGAATAACGTTTAGTGCAAGGCAAAGCCAGTAAAATCCGATCAAAGATAGTCCGATGATCACCAATGAGGTAGATAGTAGTTCAGCACTGCTCTCTGGTTGTGGTAGGATGATTCAGTTGCCTGATTTTAGCTGGGGAAAAACTATCCCTGAATCTGGAAGTGTGCGTTTTCACATTTTTTGACCAATGGGAGAGGGGAGAAGGGGTGGTGGCCAGTGTGCGACATCCTTGATTATGCCGCTGGCCTTGCCGAGGCAGCGTGAGGTATAAATGGAGTCCCGTGGAAGGGAGGTTGGTTTGTGCGATGGTCTAGGCTGCGTCCACAATTTGCTACGGTCTTGGATGGAGCTGTTCCTACAGTGCGAGGGGGAAGAGTGTGAGAGTGTGTGGGGGAAAAAGAGGATGTGTATCCTCTGTGTAAGAGGAAAGGGTATAAGGGAGAACAGTGAGAACATATACATTAATGATCTGGATGAGGGAATTGAAGGCAATATCTCCAAGTTTGCGGATGACACTAAGCTGGGGGGCAGTGTAAGCTGTGAGGAGGATGCTAGGAGACTGCAAGGTGACTTGGATAGGCTGGGTGAGTGGGCAAATGTTTGGCAGATGCAGTATAATGTGGATAAATGTGAGGTTATCCACTTTGGTGGCAAAAATAGGAAAACAGACTATTATCTAAATGGAGGCCGATTAGGAAAAGGGGAGATGCAGCGCGTCCTGGGGGTCATGGTACACCAGTCATTGAAAGTAGGCATGCAGGTACAGCAGGCAGTGAAGAAAGCGAATGGTATGTTAGCTTTCATAGCAAAAGGATTTGAGTATAGGAGCAGGGAGGTTCTACATCAGTTGTATAGGGTCTTGGTGAGGCCACACCTGGAGTATTACGTACAGGTCTGGTATCCAAATCTGAGGAAGGACATTATTGCCATAGAGGGAGTGCAGAGAAGGTTCACCAGACTGATTCCTGGGATGTCAGGACTGTCTTATGAAGAAAGACTGGATAGACTCGGTTTATACTCTCTAGAATTTAGGAGATTGAGAGGGGATCTTATAGAAACTTACAAAATTCTTAAGGGGTTGGACAGGCTAGATGCAGGAAGATTGTTCCCAATGTTGGGGAGGTCCAGGACAAGGGGTCACAGCTTAAGGATAAGGGGGAAATCCTTTAGGACCGAGATGAGAAGGACTTTTTTCACACAGAGAGTGGTGGGTCTCTGGAACTCTCTGCCACAGAGGGTAGTTGAGGCCAGTTCATTGGCTATATTTAAGAGGGAGTTAGATGTGGCCCTTGTGGCCAAAGGAGATTGGAGGGTATGGAGAGAAGGCAGGTACGGGATACTGAGTTGGATGATCAGCCATGATCATATTGAATGGAGGTGCAGGCTCGAAGGGCCGAATGGCCTACTCCTGCACCTAATTTCTATGTGAGGGGAGAAGAGGGTCTCATTGTGTGCAAGTGTGTGTGTCTCGGTTACAGTGTTGTGCGTGTATGATGTATGCACATGAGTGTTGTCGAAGGTGCGTGTGACTGGTGCTCATGTCCAGTTTAGTTATAGTTTAGAGATACAGCATGGAAGCAGGCCTTTCGGCCCACCGAGTCTGTGCCAACCACAATCACACGTGCACTATAGTTCTATCCTACACACTAGGGACAATGTACAGGATCCAACTAATCGACAAACCGCCACGTTTTTGGAATGTGGCATGGAACTGAAGCACCTGGAGAAATTCCACGCGACAATAGGGAGAACATGGAAACTCCACACAGACAGCACCTACGGTCAAGATCGAACCTGGGTCTCTGGCGCTCTGAGGCACCAGCTCTAACGCTGATTAACTGAAACCCTGAAACGGAGCCACCACAGCGCAGGAAGGATTCGTACACTAAGCTGCCTGTCCCAGTCTGAAGATTACCAGCTCAACCAGTTAACCACATAGCAGGGGTGCCACAGCCCTGTGACAGATCACACAGAGCATCATGTAACTTCCCACCGGCACAGGTTAAAAATAAAGCTGAGCAAAGTTTTGTCTCCTTCGAAGTATTCAATTACAATTGATACTTCGCAGGAGGACCTCGCTGGAACCAGTAATCTTTTTATAATGAAATATTGACAGAGCTATTGATCCCTCAGTGACGGAAGCCTCGGTGTCTGTAATATACATAAGGTGAACAGGAAGGAAATGTAATGAAGCCCAGATCGACAGCACCAGTGTGTCACTAACACATTACCACCGAGTTACTGTCTCAGCAACAGCAGAAGATGTAATTGGGCTGCGTACATTAGAAACACATTATCCAGATGTATTGCCTGTGAGCCGAGGTCTAAAGTTCAACCGCTGTTTCTTGGAGCCGCTAGGGTTTGTGAGGCCATGCATGCTTTTCACTCCAAATCAGAGCAAGAGTAGGGTCAGAACATCAGGAGTAGGCCACTCGGGCCCTCTCTGGCCTATCATTCGCCGGGTGTAGGAAGGAACTACAGATGCTGGTTTCAACCGACGATGGACACCAAAACCTGGAATAGCTCAGTGGGTCAGGCAGCATCTCTGGAGAAAAGAAATAGGTGACCCTTCTTCAGACTGCTCCGCATGATCATGATCAGCTCCATTTCTGGAACCTTCAGCACCTCAATCTTTCTGAAATTTACCTCGCTCCTCTTTCAATATCCCGTTCCCTGCCTTCCAACCTTCCTGCCGCTTTATTCAATGGATCATCCTCCATAATTCCCGCCAACACCACCAACTAATCCTCACATTCCCTCCCCTTTCAAAGATTCTGAAGGAATTAGGGGCTACAGGAATCGGTCAGGGAGGCAGAGGAGGCCAGTGACAGCCACAAGTTCTCTGAATCCATACAAGGTGCTCTAAGCTTACTTACTCCCCACCTCTGCAATCAGTCTGAAGAAGGGTCCTGACCCAAGACATCAGCTATTTATAGTCACAGAGTAATACAGTGTGGAAACAGACCCTTCGGCCCAACTTGCCCACACCCAGCCAACATGTCCTACCTACACTAGTCCCACCTGCCTGTGTTTGGTCCATATCTCTCCAATCCTGTCCTATCTACGTACCTGTCTAACTGTTTCTTAAACATTGGGATAGTCCCTGTCTCAACTACCTCCTCTGGCAGCTTGTTCCATACAGTCACCGCCCTTTGTGTGAAAAAGTCACCCCTCGGATTCCTATTAAATCTTTTCACCTTAAACCTATGTTATCCACTAATGATTCCTGACCCGCTGAGTTACTCCAGCACTTTGTGTCTTTCCTTGGTAAACTAGCATCCGCAGTTCCCACGTCACTACCACAGGTTAAAGGTGGGGAGGATCTCCATCTCTCTCATCCTCACAGGCAGTGAGTTTCAGAGAACATGTCCCTATCTCCCCTCTCACCCTTCCACCAGTCTCCTTGGCCCCTGGTCTTTGAGGGAAGTAGGTCCTTCCTCAGCATTTTACACCCCCCTCAGTTAAATCTCCCCTCACACCGCTCTGTCCCAAGGGAAACAAAACCGGCTGATCCAACCATTCCAGTTCCAGCAAGGTCCCTGTAATTTCCCCCCTGCACACTGCCCAGTGCAGTCACATCTCTCTCATGTGAAGCGCCAGCAGTAACTGGCCTACATTAGATTCCAAGCATTGCTCAAATTAAATGGTCTGGTCAGGTTCCTCTCTCGGGAGCTTGCTGTGCACAATTGAACTGATGGGCTTGCTTCATTACATCGGTGACGGGACATCAGAAGTCCGTTGTTGGCTGTGAGGTTCTCTGGGCTCTCTGATGGCTGCTGTAAAAATACAGTGTCGATGACTACACCACAGGACAGCACCGAACCCTCTTGGCACTGCGCCGATGGCATCCTGACTACAGATGGAATGAATAAATAAATCAATGGACAACAGACAAAAAGCTGGATTAACTCAGCAGGTCAGGCAGCATCTCTGGAGAAAAGAAATAGGTGACATTTCGGGTTCAAGACTTCTTCAGACCCGAAGACTGACACAAAAAGCTCGTTTAACTCAGCAGGTCAGACAGCATCTCTGGAGAAAAGGTATAGGCAACGTTTCGGGTCGAGACCTTCTTCAGTCCTCGGGTCTGAAGAAGGGTCTCAGCCCAAAATGTCACCTATTCCTTTCCTCCAGAGACGCTGCCTGACCTGCTGAGTTACTCCAGCACTCTGTGTCTTCCTTCCTGTTAAACCAGCAGTTCCTTCCTACACGTGGATAGCGTGGATGTGTAGGGGATGTTTCCACACGTGGGAGAATCTCGGACCAGAGGGCTTATCCTCAGAATAAAAGGATATACACTGTACCTTTATGAAGGAGTATGGAATTGCTTTAATCAGAAGGTGGTGAATCTGGAATTCATTGCCACAGACGGCTACGAAGGCCATGTCAATGGATATTTTTATGGCAGAGGATGATAGATTGTTGATTAGTACAGGTGTCAGGGGTTATGGGGAAAAGGCAGGAGAATGGGGTTGAGAGGGAGAGATAGATCAGCCATGATTGAATGGCAGAGTAGACTCGATGGCCTAATTCTGCTCCTATCAGTTATGACCTTAGGATTCATATCCTGCACCTTCTATCCTGGAATGGTGTTCATAGGCGGGATCAGAATTAAAGGGCACTCATTTAGGAGGGAGATGAGGAGGAACTTGAGAGGGAGAGATAGATCAGCCATTATTGAATGGCAGAGTAGACTTGATGGGCCAACTTGTCAAATTCTTCTCCTATCACTTATTAACTAACACAGAGATACGCGGAGTCTGGGCATTATCTGTGGAGAGGGGACCAGAGCGGCAAAATCTCTTCCTTTCGTTTTGTTCTGTGGGAGTGGGACCCGTGACTCACAGGCACACCTCATCATAGTTTGTCCACAATATCAAGAACAAAGCTTATTTTTCCAATTATTCAGACGGAAATCTTGCAGAGATTTTTGACAAATGGGCTGATTTGTACACCCAGGGGGTGGTCAGTGTCGACAACAATCAGGCATTACTCATATGGCCTCGAATAGTGTTGATGTAACGCACACTCTGCTGAGATGGGAGATTGCTCCAATGCCTTCACCCTCAAAATGGGATGATTAAAAACCAACTCAAAGGCGCCCACACCCACACAGCAAAGCCAAGTATTTATAAACTCAACCATACTGAAGACAGCAGTCAATGCTACTGAGGAGGCAGCGTTCACATTTTGTGAAAGTATTCAGCTACAGTAACATTGTGACCAGAAGGTGTCATCGACTGGCATCGAGGTGAGAACCGGGAGGAAATGGAGGGCGGAGAAAGCAGTGGAGGTGGCAGAGTCACGCCTAAGGCAAAAGGCATTGGTGGGAGTCATGGCAACTGGCAGAGCAGGTTTAGGATACTTCCTTAAGACACCGGTTGGCAAGGCCCAGGGCAAGGAGAGACACCATCTAATCCAGGAAGAGGTCCGAGCGGGTGTGGAGGAAGAGCATGTGAGCAGGACGGTGGAGCTCAGGCAGCAGGGAGCGTGGACAAGGTGGGAGAGCATAGTGCAGCGCAGGATTACCTGGTCAAATATCACGCAGGCAGACTTCCAGCACGTCCATTTCCTTGTCCAAGCTGACTACGATGCCCTAGCAAGCCCAGCAAACCTCCACGTCTGGGGCAAGAACGAGACACCTTCCTGCCCACTTTGCTCTGGAAGAGGATCATTAGAAAATCTCCTCAGCAGCTGCCCAAAGTCTCTTGGGGAAGGTCGCTATCGGTGGCGGCATGACCAGGTGCTCAAGGTGGTTGCTGAGAGCATAGCCACTGCCATCGGTAACAGCAAACACCACCATGCCCCAAATAAATTAATCACTTTTGTCAAAGCTGGAGAGAAGCCCCGATCACAACCAAAAACAAGGACAGGCCTCCTCTACACAGTCACTGACTGGCAGCTGCACGTCGATCTGGGCAAACAGCTGAAATTTCCACAGCACGTCACAGCACCATCACTCCGGCCAGACATGATCATCACCTCCAAAGTGACAAAACAGCTGATCATTCTGGAGCTGACAGTGCCCTGGGAAGAGCGTATTAAAGAGGCTAATGAGAGGAAAAGTACCAGGAATTGGTGGAGATGTGCCAGGACAGAGGCTGGAAGGCATACTATGAACCCATAGAGGTGGGCTGTAGAGGCTTTGCAGGATACTCACTCTGCAAGCCCTCAACTAGTTGGGAATTACGGGGCTGTCAAAGAAGAAGGCCATTCAATCTGCAAGCCACAGAGAAAGCCACTGGGTAGCTTTGGATTAAGAGGGCTGATCCATGGGCAGTTGCTGCTAGGATGCAAGTCGGTGCTTGATCAACCCCGGCTGGGCGAGGGTGTCTGATGTTGTGAGACCCGAAACAACCAATGACTGGAAACACCCAGGTCACATCACTGAGGATGCGTCCCAGCCCATCTAGAAGATGTATCTTTCACACTGCCAAGTATTGGGAATGCCCGTTGATATGACTTATATATGAGAGTTTTTATCTGTCACAATACTAACAGGTTGCGTCATGGCCTGGTTCAGTAACTCAAAAGTTCAAGAAAGAAGAAAGCTTTAGAAAGATTTAATTAATTGTAATCTGAGGGGTAACTTATTCACACAAAGGGTGGTGGGTGTATGGAACGATCTCCCAGAGGAGGTAGTTGAGGCCGGAACTATCCTAAGGTTTAAGAAACAGTTAGACAGGTGGAGATCGGGAGGGTGTCCTCTCGGGCCCTCTTTGTTAGGCCTGGTGAATAAAGAAATGTGTAGGAAGGAACCGCAGATGTTGGTTTACACCGAAGATAGACACAAAATGCTGGAGTAACTCATAGGTGACATTTCATGTCGAGACCCTTCTTCAGACAGAGAGTCAGGGGAGAGGGAAGCTAGAGGTATGACAAGGCACAGAATAAAAGTACAGACATTTTTAAGGCAGAGATATATAGATTCTTGATTAGTATTAGTACGGGTGTCAGGGGTTATGGGGAGAAGGCAGGAGAATGGGGTTAGGAGGGAGAAATAGATCAGCCATGATTGAATGGCGGAGTAGACTCAATGGGTCAAATAACCTAATTCTGCTCCTATCACATGACCTTATTAATTCGGAGCTGGCACTGCTTTCTTGGGAGAGGTGCAGCCCACAATGGTCCATTGTTGGTGGTGGTGGAGGTGATAACTAGCGGGATGACTAGGGTGGGGGAGGGATGGAGAGAGAGGGAATGCAAAGGTTACTTGAAATTACAGAAAGTAATATTCGTTGTAATCTGGGTTGTAAGAATTGTGCACCGATGGAAAGGGGCAGGAGACCAGAATTGGTAGAAAAACAGTGCTGGAGACATGAGATGCAAGGCACTCCCTCATGTCACCCCTCACAGAGCGCGGCCGTCCCTCACCTCCGCCCCCCCTCCACAGCGAGGCGTTCCCTCACCCCGCCTCCCCTCTCCCTCACCTCCCCCCCCCCACAGCTCGGCTTTCCCTCACCCCCGCTCCCCCTCACCTCTGCCCCCCCCCACAGCAAGGCATTCCCTCACCCTCGCCCCTCCCGCACGCCCCCTCCCTCACCTCTGCCCCCCCCCCCCCACAGCGAGGCGTTCCCTCACCCCGCCTCCCCCCTCCCTCACCTCTGCCCCACCCCCCACAGCGAGGCTTTCCCTCACCCCACCTCCCCCCTCACCTCTGGCCCCCCACAGCGCGGCGTTCCCTCACACCCGCCCCCTCCCTCACTCCCGCACCTCCCTCACCTCCACCACCCCCCTCCCTCAGCCTCTCCATGGGCATCTACTCCGTGATGGGAGAGAAGCCCTCGGCCCCCATGCCCCGGGTGAGGAGAGAGTGAAGCTGGGCCACAGATGGGAGTGAGCAGACTTTATCAACTGTGACAATCACCAGCCCACATATTCCCACACTGCTCGGCATTCAGTTCATGCCCATTCTCTCCATCACACACAGAAATAGACAATTATGTTTACTTTGAAAAATAAAACTGCAACACTACGATCACTCAGATACATTTCATTATCAAGATGGGTCGGCTTAATGAATTTATGAATGATTTATCCTTATTCAGAGACCAGATAATCTGAACAATGCCTGCTAATGTCTCAATAAATATTCCCTGGCCTCAAACAATCCAAGATGCTTGGGTGGCGTTGCAGAGCTAGTATATTGTACCTGTCACAGGCCCCTGCCCAACATGAGGGACCAAAGGCAGTCAGTGCATGCAAGGGTAGGGGAGGACTCTGCATTGTAAGACAGTGAGGTGAAGGAGGTGTACATCACACTGTGGCTATTCATTCACAGATCCGGGGCCCACAAGCCCCTCTTACTCTCATCGTGAGCATTTGACAGCGCTGGAGTTTAGAAAGATGAGGGGGGGACATCATTGAAACGTTACCAAATAGTTAAAGGCCTGGATAGAGTGGATGTGGGGAGGATGCTTCCACTAGTGGGAGAGTCTAGGACCAGAGGGCATGGCCTCATAATAAAAGGATATTCCTTTGGAAAGGAAATGAGAAGGAATTTATTTAGTGAGAGGGCGGTGAATCTGTGGAATTTATTGCCACAGAGGAGGATGGAGGGGAGGAGGGGTGTTTAGCCGGGGGTGGGGGTGGGGGTGGGCGGATCGAGCGACTACATTGGGTGGACGGTGCTGAGCTTCTGGAGAGTTGTTGGAGCCGCACTCACCCAGACAAGTGGAGAGTGTTCCGTCACACTCCTGACTTGTGCTGTGTAGACGGTGGAAAGGCCTTGGGGTGTCAGGAGGTTAGTCACTCACCGCGGAGCCCCAGCCTCTGGCCTGCTCCTGCCGACACAGGAGGCCGGTCCAGTGAATTTCAGGACAAATGGAGGCTGGACACTTTGGGTCTGTGGTCCTTAGAGTTTGGGAGAACGAGGGGGATCTTATTCAACCCTGTAAGATCTTGGGAGGTGTGTGACAGGGTAGATGCTGAGATTTAGTTTAGTTTAGAGATACAGTGCTGAAACAGATCCTTCAGGCCACTAAGTCCACGCCGACCAGCAATCCCCGCACACCAACACTATCCTACACACACTAGGGACAATTTACAATTTTATTAAAGCCAATTTGCCTACAAACCTGCACGTCTTTGGAGTGTGGGAGGAAACCAGAGCACCCGGAGAAAACTCACTCGGTCACGGAGAGAACATGCAAACTCCGTACTGACAGCACCCTCAGTCCGGATCGAACCCGGGTCTCTGGTGCTGTGTGGCAGCAGCTCTACCCGCTGCGCCACTGTGCCACTCTGATTCAATCAGTGGGAGTGTCACAAATGATGGGAACACAGTCACAAGGCAAGGGGTGATGAGGAATCGAACCACTGCCGCTTGCTGCAGGCACAGGGTGGGCTGACCTCTCAGGGGAGGGACTGAAAGAGCTTCGCTCTCGCCAGGAGACAGTTCCAGAAAGGGAGATGTTCATTTTAAACCATTCATCTGCCGTGCTGTGATCAGACACCTGCTCGCCATAAATCCCTGGCCGCCGGTGCCAACTGTGTGGGATTAGATACCTGTGCCTCTGCCAATTCATTTTACAGACGCTGGCAGTCAGACCATGATTGCCTGGTGCCTGTCTTATGAAGCTCTCACACCCTGTCAGTCCACCTGGACTCCCACTGTGTCTGCTGCACTGCCGGCCACTGGTGCAATGGTGCCGGCCAGCACGATCCAAACCCAGGCCCTGCAAGAGACATCCAGGGGCACACACAGAGAGAGGGGCTTGGAGGAGAAAGGTCACACCCCTTGCATGCTGGATCAGTGCAGTATTTCTGTACACTTTGCCAATCGGGGTTTGTGCTTAGGTGTGGCACTACTCTACTGGGTTGGAGGCAACAAAAGAATTTCACTGAAGTTACACACAAAAAACTGGAGTAACTTAGCGGGACAGGCAGCATCTCTGGAGAGAAGAAATGGGTGACGTTACGGGTCGAGAACCTTCTTCAGACTGGAAGGAGGGTCCCGACCCGTAACGTCATCCATTGCTGCCTGTACACACACACACACACACACACTGCTGCACGCAGACCTACACACACACATGCACACACAGACCCCCCCACACACAGACCCCCCCACACACACAGACCCCCCCCACACACACAGACTCCCCCACACACACAGACCCCCCCACACACACAGACCACCCCACACACACAGACCCCCCCCACACACACAGACCCCCCCACACACACACAGACCCGCCCCCCACACACACAGACCCCCCCACACACACATACCCCCCCACACACACAGACCCCCCACACACACACACAGACCCCCCCCACACACACACAAACCCCCCCCACACACACACAGACCCCCACCCACACACAGACCCCCCCCCACACACACAGACCCCCCCCACACACACAGACCCCCCCCACACACACAGTCCCCCCACACACACACACAGACCCCCCCCACACACACACAGACCCCCCACACACACACAGACCCCCCCCCACACACACAGACCCCCCCACACACACACACAGACCCCCCCACACACACAGACAGACCCCCCCACACACACAGACCCACCCACACACACACAGACCCCCCCCACACACACACAGACCCCCCCCCCACACACACAGACTCCCCCACACACACACACAGACCCCCTCCCACACACACACAGACCCCCCCCACACACACACACACACAGACCCCCCCACACACATAGACCCCCACACACACACAGACCCCCCCCACACACACACAGACCCCCCCCCCCACACACACAGACCCCCCCACTCACACAAACCACCCCGCACACACAGACCCCCCCACACACACAGACAGACCCCCCCCCACACACACAGACCCACCCACACGCACAGACTACCCCACACGCACAGACCCCCCCACAGGCACAGACCCCCCCCCACACACAGACCCCCCACACACACACAGACTGACCCACACACACACACGACCCACACACACACACACACCCACAAAACAGACCCACACACACACACACACAGACCCCCCCACACACAGACCCCCCCACACACACACACAGACCCACACACACACACAGACCCCCCCCCCCACACACACACACAGACCCACACACCATGCATATGCACACCCCACTATGTACACGCACTCAACCGCAGCACCCCCGCACGCTTCACACATACATCTCCTCCCCCTCCCCCACTGCCTCTGCAACTTGGTAGCACCAGTTGTGGTGGAGCTAATGGTGCTGTCCCCATTCCTGTCCCAGCGACACATCCCACAATACCCCAACCCACCTCCAGCAGACGCTGTAGCCCTGAGCTCAAAAACACCCCATTCCCTAAGCCTCCCCCCTCCCACCTTCCAATGTGTTCCCCGAGAACCCCCCCGTGGCCAGAGCACACAACAGACTGCAGTTACAGCAGGACAGGCAGTATCTGTGGAGGGAAGGGACGGGCGATGTTTCGGGTCAGGACTCTCCTTCAGACTCATCTTGCGTCTCCATGGAAACAGAGAGTATCAGGCAGGCAGGCAGAGGGAGAAATGAACACTGCCTCCAGAACTATTATTTAAATGAATTTCTGCCTGTTGACTTTAAATCTGCCATATTCTGCAGTGCAAGTAAATTTGTCGGGGAAATTAATGCATGCAGATCCCTCCTTAGGCAAATTCTAAAGTGTATTTGGACTAAGCAAGAGAAGACATTACAAGCACATTACTCAGACCCTGACGGTAATAACAGGTCTCTTCTCGTTGGAATCGTTTGCTGTCCCTTCACAAGGAGATTTTCTTTCGCGGGCATGTCTCTCGACGCTGCGTGATCCACCAGGAGACATGGAGCAGGAGTTAAACGTCCAAACATGCCCACAGGCAGGGGAGATAGTGCCGGGACAGCGACTGGGAAAGGTGGCCAGTGATTTCTTGCCGAAGATCTGATGGGAATGGTCGGCCGTTTAGTGGTGAAAAATGCCCCACGCAGAGACAAAAAGAGTGACACAGTGTGGAATCAGGCCCTTCGGCCCAACTCGCCCACACCGGCCAACATGTCCCAGCTACCCGCCTTTTGTCATAAAATCATAAATGATAGGGGAAGAATTGGGCCATTTGGCCCATCAAGTCTATTCCACCATGGCTGATCTACAGTATCTTTCCATCCTAACCCAATTCTCCTGCCTTCTCCCCATAACCCCTGAAACCCAAACTAATCAAGAATCTATCTATCTCTGTCTTAAAAATATCCATTGACTTGGCCTCCACAGCCATCTGTGGACAAGAGTTCCACAGATTCTCCACCCTCTGCCTAAAGAAATTCCTCCTCATCTCCTTCCTAAAGGAACATCCTTTAATTCTGAGGCTGTGCCCTCTGGTCCTCGGTGCTGCCTGAGGGCTTATTTGGCCTATATCCCACCAACCCTGTCCAACTGTTTTGTAAATATTGGGATAGTCCCTGCCTCAAATAACCATCTGGCAGTTCGTTCCATACACTCAGCACTTTGTGTGAAAAAATTAACCCCCCGGGTCCTATTATATTTTTTCCCCTTCACCTCAAACTTGTGTCCTCTGGTCCTCGATTCCCCAACTTTGGGCAAGAGCTTCTGTGGATCTACCTGATCTATTCCTCTCATTACTTTATACACATCTACATTGATGAATGCAATGGGGGGTGTACCGAACTACCGGGGGATTTCACCCAATCAACCTCTCTCTCACTGCTGGCCACCAGAATGCCACCATAGGTGATGTCCCAGCATGGACTGGTCAGTGGTTCAGTGGACAGAAGAGAAGACATAAGGTGCCAGAGTAACTCAGCGGGTCAAGCAGTGTCTGGAGAACATGGATAGACGATATTTCAGGTCGGGACCCTTCAGTTTACAGATACCGTGGAAACAGGCCCTTCAGCCCACCGAGTCCGCACCGACCAGCGATCCCCGCACATTAACACTATCCTGCACTAGGTACAATTTTTACATTTATACCAAGCCAATGAACCTACAAACCTGCAGTTAGAGTGTGGGAGAAAACCGAAGTTCTCGGAGAAAATCCACGCAAGTCATGGGGAGAAGGTACATAGAAACATAGAAAATAGGTGCAGGAGCAGGCCATTCAGCCCTTTGAGCGTGCACCGCCATTCAATATGATCATGGCTGATCATCCAACTCAGTATCCTGCACCTGCCTTCTCTCCATACCCCCTGATCCCTTTAGCCACAAGGGCCGCATCTACCTCACTCTTAAATATAGCCAATGAACTGGCCTCAACTACCTTCTGTGGCAGAGAATTCCACAGATTCACCACTCTCTGTGTGAAAAATGTTTTTCTCATCTCGGCCCTAAAAGACTTCCCCCTTATCCTAAAACTTGTGACCCCTTGTTCTGGACTTCCCCAACGTCGGGAACAGTCATCCTGCATCTAGCCTGTCAACCCCCTTAAGAATTTTGTAAGTTTCTATAAGATCCCCCCTCAATCTTCTAAATTCTAGCGCGTACAAGCCAAGTGTATCCAGACAACATCTGTAGGCAGGATCGGACCCGGGTCTCCGGCGCTATAAGCGCTGTAAGGCAGGAACTCTACCCCTGTGCCACCATACTGCCCCTTCTTCAGACAGTTCCCCTCTCACCTTAAACCAATGCCCTCTAATTTTAGACCCCTAACCCTGGAAGAGAGATAGTGATCATTCACCTTACTCTTGGTCCTATGATTTTACAAACCTCCATAAGTTCACCCCACAGCCTCCTTTGAACCAGTCTGTCCTTATAGCTCTTGCCCTGGTAGCATGCTTGCGAATATTCTCTGCACCCTCTCCAACATAATCACAACCTTTCCACCCATGCTCCAATGATAGGCTAATAGTCTGCTGTAAATGGCCCCCTGTGTCAGGATCTGGATCTGGATGTAGTACGCTGACAAACTCTAACTTGAGCGTCACTCAGCACTATGATGGTGGTGGACATGCTAGTCGAGATGGAGATTCTTTTGGAGTGCATCTTTGTATGTGTTGATGGGAGGTGGGTAAATGCTGAGGCCCATGAACAGCAATGTGGGGAGAATAAAATTATTTTTGTACATGGGTGGTTGAAGGTTGTCACGGACTCAGTTGGCTGAACGTTGTGGATTGTGGAGGTCGCACACAGACAGAACGGAGGTCGGGATCACAGCCAAGTCCCCTGGAGCTATGAGGCAGCCAGCTCTACCACCTGCCACAACGCGCTGTCTTCAGCTTGTATTGCATCAGCCCCTTCTCAACCCCCCAGCCGCCAGGGACTGTCATTATTTACTCCTTCTCAACATTGAGTTTCCAGGCTCAAATCCCCCTTAGTCTTTTGGAAAGAATTCTGTGCCAGAAATGGCGCTGCGAAAATAGCAGAGCTGTCCATGGACGAGCTTCGAGCCCAGGCCCGGTAGTCGGATTTCCCCCCTTTACACCTTCGACCGGGGTGGCACACTGGCACAGCGGGTGGAGCCGCTGCCTCACAGCACCAGAGACCCAGGTACAATCCTGACTACAGGTGCTGACTGTACGGAGTTTGCATGTTCTCCCTCTGACCGCGTGCATTTTCCCTGGGTACTCCGATTTCCTCCCACTCTCCAAAGACGTACAGGCTTGTAAGCTAATTGGCTTTGGTAAAGATTACAAATGGTCCCTAGTGTGTTTAGGATAGTGTAAGTGTAGGGGATCGCTGGTTGGCGCGTTCGAGGTGGGCCAAAGGACATGTTACCACACTCTAAACTACAGACATCAACTCTGACCTCAGAAGATTAAACAAGTATGGCATGTCTCCAACAATGCTTACCAATGCACTACAGAAAACATCCTAGCGGGATGCATCATAGCTTGGGTTGGCAACAGCTCTGCCAGAGATTGTGATAAATCACAGAGGCTTGTGGATGTAGACCAGTCCATCACACAAATCAACCTGTACTGCATCCACTCCATCTACGCACGCTGCCTCAGGAAAGCAGCCAACATAATCAAGGACCACTCACACCCCGATCATTCCCTCTTCTCCTCGCTCCTGTCAGCCAGAAGATACAGAAGCTTGCCAGCACGTCCCACCAGGTTCAGGAACAGCTTCTTCCCCGCTGTTATCAGACTCTCGTCAACTGGGGATGAGTTTCCCACTATATCTCACTAATCTGCACTTTCTCTGTAGCTGAAACACTACATTGTAAAGCAGCACCTACACCCCAGCAGTATGAATACCGGTCTCGACCCAAAACCCCATTCCTTCTCTCCAGAGATGCTGCCTGTCCCGCTGGGCTACTCCAGCTTTTTGTGTTTCTATCTTCGTATGAATACTAATCTCTCCATTACTCCCCCTTCCCAGTTCCCCGCATTCTGACTGTCCCAGTTTACATTTTATCTCTGTTAAAGATTTTTTTTTTTTTTTTTTTTTTTTTTTTTTTGGTGAAGATGAGAGGATGGGGGCCTGGACAACGGAATGTGCGGTCTGAAGAAGGGTCTCGACCCGAAACGTCGCCTATCTCCTTCACTCCTTAGATGCTGCTGCACCCGCTGAGTTTCTCCAGCTTTTTGTGTCACCCTACATTTTATCTCTGTTTGCTTTGTTGTTACCTTCTCCTAACTAACAATGGTCTATTCTACATTGCCCCTGATCTTCATCTCCTTTGTCTCGTTTTCACACCTTTCACTTTCCTATCTCTGTATCTTCCTCTCCCCTGACTCAGTCTGAAGAAGGGTCTCGACCGGAAATGTCACCTATTCCTTCTATCCAGAGATACGGCCTGTCCCTCTGAGTTACTGCAGCACTTTGTGCCCATCTTCAGTTTAAACCAACATCTGCAGTTCCTTCCCACAGCCTACAGTTCCTTGTTTCTTCATATTCAGCAACAATTTTTTATTTGCCCCACCCGATCAGAGTAATACAGCATGGAAACAGGCTCTTCAGCCCAACTTGCCCATGCTGACCCTCTACACTAGCCCGACCTGCCTGCATTTGTACCACGTCCCTCTATACCTGTCCTATCCATGTACCTGTTTCTTAAACGTTGTGATAGTCCCAGCCTCAACTACCTCCCCCAGCAGCTCGTTCCGTTCACCCACCACCCTTTGCCCCTCAGGTTCCTATTAAACTTCCCCCCCCTCACCTTAAATAATAATGGGCTGATTTAACTGGATAGCATACAGAACAAAGTTTCCCACTGTATCTCGGTACACGTGACATTAATAAACCAATATGAAGCACGGAAAGAAAGCTAACACCGATGCCACTGAAGTTAAACTGAGAAGTTCCTAATTTATTGAAATTCAATCGATCTCCAGAGCAGAATGCTAGAATATCTAAATGAATAGTTCTGCTGTCTGCGGACTGGCCCTGAGACTGTAGTCTAGACTGTGGCCAGGTCTTCTCGCTTACACATCCACGCAAGGCAATACTCCACAACCTCTATTAATCAAATCCAACGTGGCACTGGACCAGACTGTAACTTCAGGCAAACCACACAATTTCTTGGAGTCTTAACTCCCCCAGCATAACATACACCAGTACAATGTGTCTCGGGGTGGCGCAGCAAGTAGAGTTGCTGCCTCACAGTGTCAGAGACCCGAGTTTGATCCTGACTGCGGGTGCTGACTGTACAGAGTTTGCACGTTCTCCCCATGACCACATTGGTTTCCTCCCGTACTCCAAAGACGTACAGGTTCGTAGGTTAATTGGCTTAGGTAAAATTGTAAATTGTCCATAGTGTGTGTAGGGCAGTGTTATTGTGTGTGGATCGCTGGTCGGCGCGGACTCGGTGGGCCGTAGGGCCTGCTTCCGTGTTGTATCTCCAAACTAAACAGGCCCTTTGCCCCACACGTCTGTGCCTTACAAGACCAATTTTTATCTGCCTGTACATAATCCATATCCCTCTATTCCCTGCATATCCATTTGCCTATCTAAAATTATTTTAGAGAGATGTAGCTAGACGGTGAGAGGGAAATGTTAATGGAACGTGTGGGCAGGTTTTTTCACAGAGAGTGTTGGGGGGCCTGGAACACATTGCCAGGGCTGGTGGTGGAGACAGATACACTCAGGGTGTCTATGAGGCTTTGGGATAGGCACATGAAAATGCTGGATTAGATGCATGTGTGGGAAGGAACTGTGTTTGTGTGGGACACAAACTGCTGGAATGACTTAGCGGGACAGGCATCATCTGTGGAGAGCATGGATAGGTGACGTTTCACAGAGCGCTGGAGTAACTCAGTCAGGCAGCATCTGTGGAGAGCATGGATAGGTGACATTTCACAGAGCGCTGGATTAACTCAGCGGGTCAGGCAGCATCTGTGGAGAGCATGGATAGGTGACGTTTCACAGAGTGCTGGAGTAACTCAGTCAGGCAGCATCTGTGGAGAACATGGATAGGTGACATTTCACAGAGCGCTGGATTAACTCAGCGGGTCAGGCAGCATCTGTGGAGAGCATGGATAGGTGACGTTTCACAGAGTGCTGGAGTAACTCAGCGGGTCAGGCAGCATCTGTGGAGAACATGGATAGGTGACGTTTGGGGCGAGACACTTCCTCAGAAACATTACTAGAGGGCATGGGTTTACGGTTGGGAGGGGCAAATCTTTATTACACAGAGGGTGGTGAGTTCCTGGAACGTGCAGTAGGGGCTAGTGGTGGAGGAAGATACGATAGTGGCATTTAAGAGACTTTTGGATAGGTACATGGGTATGCAAGGAAGATGAGAGATGGTCTTCCCATCATGTTTGCCACGGGTATTGTGGGCCGAAGGGCCTGTTCTTGTGCTGTACTGTTCTATGTTCTCTGGTGTTGCAGTGATACGGAGAAACTGGGCTTCTTCTCCACGGAACGTGGGAGGCTACGGGGATGACCTTACAAAAGTTTATAAAATCATGAAGGATGCGGAGAAGATAGAGAAGTCAGAATCTATTTCCCTGGGCAGTGGAGCGTAGAACTAGAGGGCGGAGGTGAGTGGAGAGACATTTAAAGATCAGAGGGTGGTGTATAACTCCAACAAGGTGGTGGTGGTGGTTATAATTACAGCCTTTCAAAGGCGCTTGGACAGGTAATTGGATAAGAAAGGTGGAGAGGTATATGGGGGTGATGAGGGTAAATGGGGTTAGTATAGGTCACCATCACGGTTGGCTGGGCCAAAGGGCCCGTTTCTGTGCTCACAATTATGATAAAGACCTCTATGTCGAAGGGAGATGAACACAAAGGCGACTGGAGTGGCGCTTGTGGCATACAGAGTCCTGGTCGCTCCGCATCTTGGCACAGGACCACCATAGTTGGGTTACTGGTGAAACAGACACAGACCTGGTCTACTCATCTAAACGCATGTAAAGTCCTGCCACAGCAACTGGGGAATTTAAAACCAAGTAATTAAGTGGATCTATTATTCACAAAGAAAACCACAACTGCAGTTAAAAACCCATCTGGCACACTAGCCTCCCACAGAGGAGAAAATCTGCCGTCTTGACCCAGTCTGGGTCTATCTGTGACTCCAGAACCATCCTTACCCAGTCTGGGTCTATACGTGACTCCAGTCCCTCCTTACCCAGTCTGGGTCTATATGTGACTCCAGTATCCTTACGCAGTCTGGGTCTATACGTACCTCCAGACCCATCTTTACCCAGTCTGGGTCTATATGTGAGTTCGGACAATAGGTGCAGGAGTAGGCCAGTCAGCCCTTCGAGCCAGCACCGCCATTCAATGTGATCATGGCTGATCATCCCCAATTGGTACCCCGTTCCTGCCTTCTCCCCATATCCCCTGAATCCGCTATCTTTAAGACCCCTATCTAGCTCTCTCTTGAAAGTATCCAGAGAACTGGCCTTCACCACCCTCTGAGGCCTATGTGTTGTGGATGACTCTTTACTCCTTGAAGATACTCAACGGAGCAATTCGAGATGGATAAGAATATAGACAGCATGATTAGTTAGTTTGCAGATGACAGTGAAGTGAGTGTTATCATAGACTAGAGAGCAAAGATGGTTGTCAAAAATTGCAGCAGGATCTTGATCAGTTGGGGGAGTGGACTGAGGAATGGTTAATGGAATTGAAAGCGTCAGGCATTGCATTTTTGGAAGTCAACCCAGGGCAGGAACTCCACGGTGAATGGCACAATCATATCTGCCTCCACCACAACTCCTGGCAACACTTTCCAGGTACCCACCATCTCTGTGTAGAAAAAAATAACTGCCCCCCCTTCAAACATTACCCTTCCCACCTTAAACCGATGCCCTCTAGTCTTTGACAATAAACAGCAGGTGTAGGCCATTTGGCCCTTCCAGTCATGTCTGCCATTCAATGTGATCATGGCTGATCATCCACAAACAGTACCCCCCTTCCTGCCTTCTCCCCATATCCCCTGACTCTACTATCTTTAAGAGCCCTATCTAACTCTCTCTTGAAAGTATCCAGAGAACCGGCCTCCACTGTCCTCTGAGGCAGAGAATTCCACAGACTCACAACTCTCTGTGAGAAAAAGTGTTTCCTCATCTCCGTTCTAAATGGATTAGCCCTTATTCTTAAACTGTGGCCACTGGTTCTGGACTCCCCCAATATCGGGAACATGTTTCCTGCCTGTAGCGTGTCCAAACCCTCAATAATCTTATGTTTCAATATGATCCCCTCTCATCCTTCTAAATTCCAGAGTATGCAAGAGTTTGTTTGACATTTCCACCCTCGGGAAAAAGCTTTGACACAGTTCCACCTGGGACAGGCACATAAACGGGCACCAACGCCTAAATTCCCAGGTTTACTGGAAAGCAAAAAACTGCGTTCTATTTTTGGACTGACCCTGGGCTCCCAGCGTTAGTTCAGAAATATTTAACAGATCATCCAATGGCCTGGCTGGCTTTGCGTTAAAGATCAGAGGGATGATAATGATGCTCCTTGCTCCGGATATGTCAGAATGTCTGCATCAGCAATGTAGGCGAGCGTTTTGTAACGCACACAATACTCTGCTGCTATGTAGAATGCTCAACAATACTCAATGGACAGGAAACACACACACACATGCCTGCACTCCACGTACAGCGCCCAACAGCACTGGGCCTGTACTCGCTGGACTTTAGAAGGTTGAGGGGAGACCTCATTGAAACCTACCGAATAGTGAAAGGCGTGGATGTGGGGAGTCCAGGACCAGAGGGCACAGCCTCACAATTAAAGGGCGCTCTTTTAGAAAGGAGATAAGGAGGAACTTCTTTAGTCAGAGGGTGGTTAATCTGTGGAACTCATTGCCACATAGGGCGGTGGAGGCCAAATCCATGATTGAATGGCAGAGTAGACTCAATGGGCCGAATGGCCTAATTCCACTCCTATAACTTGTGAACAAAGGTGCATACATTCTGCAAAGAACACACAGAGGGTGGTGGGTGTATGGAACAAGCTGCCAGTGGAGGTAGTTGAGGCTGGGACTATCCCAACGTTTAAGAAACGGTTAGACAGGGACATGGATAGGACAGGTTTGGAGGGATATGGACCAAACGCAGGCAGGTGGGACTAGTGTAGCTGGGACATGTTGGCCGGTGTGCTGTATCACTCTATGACTCTATAACACCGCCATTCACCCAGCGTACAATCATTTTTATGTCATTGTGATCTCTGAAGAATGTTTCTCGCCTACCGAGATCCTCTGCCCACCCAGGATAACCTTTAACCCCCCCCCTTGCTTATTTGGAATCCACAGCTCTCAAAGCCCCTTCTCCCACCGCTCTTTCAGAAGCACCAAACCGCAGGATATCAGCGTGCCTACCGTGTCACTTCAGTACTCTTAAGTACCTTTATCCCCGTAGATTTTTCTTTAAATCGTGAATCAGCGGTTATGGGGACCGTCATTTTTTTAACCTGGGGTGACGAGGTGAATCTAATGTGAAACGTTTCAAACTTTGTGCCTGGTTTCCATCAAAACAAAATAAAACAAGTTGCTGTGAACATGTTTGGCTCATCGGGTGAGGATTTGTAACTAAATATAAATTGGTAAAGATAAAGAACCAGCGGGCAACACTTTGGTGCAGCGGGTGGAGCTGCTGCCTCACAGCGCCAGAGACCCAGGTTTGATCCGGACCTCGGGTGCTGTCTGTGTGGAGTTTGCACGTTCTTCCTGTGACCGCATGGGTTTCCTCCACGTTCCAAGGACGTGCGGTTTTATAGGTTAATTGTCCCTGGCGTGTTGGACATAGAACTAGTGTACGGGTGATTGATGGTCAGTGTGGACTCAATGGGCCACCGGGCCTGTTTCCACGCTGTAATTCTAATCTAATCTAAAGAGACTTCCAAAGACTCTCCACCAGCTGAGAAAAATTATTTTCAGTGGATATTTTTAAGGCTGAGGTAGGCAGATTCTTGATTAGTCCGGGTGTCAGAGGTTATGGGGAAAAGGGAGAATAGGGTTAGGAGGGAGAGATAGATCAGCCATGATTGAATCTCTAATCCAACCAGGCCTTTCCCTGTTTGGATGTGAATGACGCTGTCATTTGAACCCATTGACATACCAGTACTGTACAGCCACACCTGAACCGACAGTCAGACGTCCCTGTGGATGTTCAACCTCCTGGTCCAGTCTGTCTCCACTAATCCAGCCATCTATCTACATGTCAGCACGCTGCTTAATGCTTGCAAATTTGTCTTTGTTTGTTTGATCTGATTAGTCCGTGATCCGGCCTTGCGTTTCAGAGTATTCGACGTGTGCCTACTGCTCCGAGCCCAGATCCTTGATTATCTGCTCTATCCTATCACCCGGCTGCAGTTAACGGGATTACCACAGTAAACCTTCCCGGGCTGGCCTCCATATAAGCAAAGAGTCGGCTGGCATCCCCTCAGGCCCTCCAGCTACAGAGTGAAGCCACGCACAGGATCGATCATCAGACTTGCCAGACCAGGACTGGACAGTGAGTGTATGGTGAAATACCTATGGTCAAAGTAAGGCCGCTCTTTGGGGGGTAGGTAGGGGGGGGTGAGAAGGGAGCGCCGCGCTGTGGGGGTGGAGGGTGGGGGGGGTGAGGACGGCTGTACTCTCTGGTCCTAGACTCTCCCACCAGTGGAAACATCCTCTCCACATCCACTCTGTCCAGGCCTTTCATTATTCTGTACGTTTCAATGAGTTCCCCCCCCCTCATTCTACTAAACTCCAGCGGGTACAGGACCAGCGCCGTCAAACACTCTTCATATGTTCACCCACTCATTCCTGGGATCATTCTTGTAAACCTCCTCTGGACCCTCTCCAGAGCCGGCACTGAGTTCCTCAGATCTGGGCCCCAGAATGGCTAACAATATTTAAGGGGAGTTTGTCCAACTTCTCCCTGTGTGTGGGGAATGAATGTGAACATGGTATAACCGAACTGGTATGAACGGGTGGTTGCATGGACTCGATGGGACGAAGGGCCTGTTTCCATGCTGTAGCTCTGAACTAAACGAAGTACTTCACCTGGGAGCGGGGGTGCACAGTCTTACAGGAAGAGGATGAGGAGAATTGGGTGCTGTATCGAATGGGATTCATGGTGATCCAATATGGGGAAAGCATGGAATCAGGCCATTCAGTCCATCATGTCCATGTTCACCTATGGACACCCACCAAAATTAACTGGAGTCGTTAGCGACTGGCAGCACGGTGTCACAGCGGTGGAGCTGCTGCCTCACAGCACCACAGACCCGGTTTCCATACCGACTACGGGTGCTGTCTGTACGGAGTTTGCACGTTCTCCCCATGACCTGTGTGGGTTTTCTCTGAGATCTTTGGTTTCCTCCCACACTTCAAAGACGTGCAGGTTTGTAGGTTAACTGGTTCGATATACAGTAAATGTAAAATTGTCCCTAGTGTGTGCAGGATAGTGTTAGTGGGCGGGGATCGCTGGTCAGTGCGGACTCGGTGGGCCGAAGGGCCTGTTTCCGCGCAGTATCTCTAAACTGAACTGAGCAGGTTATAGGGAAGGAGACAGTAGTGCCTAAACCCAACATGGAACGAGTGGGCTGAATGGCCTGTCCAGGCACATCTGAGTAACATTCCTTCGACCTGCCTTGCTGAGGTGTGACAACTTCACATCTACAAGGCAGCGTGGTTTATTGATCCACACAACAGAAACATTAGCAACGACCTCCGTTTCTACAGCCCCTATAATGTATCTGCAAGTCCCACGGGGGACCTGATCCAATACGAGACATCAGGCAAGCAGGCCACGTCCAAGCAAACCAGGGCTGCTAGCCCACGGCCTGGCCACAGAATGGACAAGGAGAGGCTGAGATTAGAGCAGGGCAGAGATCTCACAGAGAGCTGCAGCGCCGAAGGAGTTGAGGGGGGTTGTTATGAAATCTAATCCAATCTGCAGTTCACCGCAAGAAGTCAAGTTAACAAATTATAAATATAAAATCAGTTGGCAGCGCGAGCAAGAGATGGGAGGTTGACATTAAACGATTCAGAAGATCCTGACTCATCCCAGTAATTTCAGCATGGCGTCTGCATGGTGTTTCACGGAGTATCTGAGGACGTACTTGATGACATCTGGGCATGCCAACCGCACCCACGCCCACCTCAGGGGGTCCTGTGAACCCGGGACATGCAAGTCAGTGCGCAGTGGGTAGAGCCGCGCCTCACAGCACCAGAGACCCAGGTTCCATCTTGACCTCGGGCACTCGCGTGGAGTTTGCACGTTCTCCCTGGGACCGTGTGGGTTTCCTCCGGGTGCTCTGGTTTCCTCCCAGGTCCCAAAGACATGCGGGCTTGTAGGTTAATTGACCCTTTGTAGATTGCCCCCTAGTGTGTAGGAGGTGAAAGTGGGATAACATAGAACTAGTACAAAGGTCTTGTTTTCACACTACAAACAGCTAACATCGGCCTGTTTCCTTTATCATTGTTACTTTTTTGCTTATCTTTCAATCATTGTTCTTTATCTCCCTACATCACGTCTATATCTCTTGTTTCCCTTGTCCCTAACTAGCCTGAAGAAGGGTCTCGACCCAAAACTTCACCCGTTCCTTCTCTCCAAAGATGCTGCCTGTCCCGCTGAGTTGCTCCAGCTTTAGTACAAATGAATGATTGATGGCCGGCATGGACTCGGTGGGCCGAAAGACCTGCTTCCATGCTGTATCTTTCAGTCAATCAGACTCTTCCAGATAGTTAAAGACCCTCCCCATACCTTCCTCATAAGTCAGAAGGTTGAGACCCAAATGGTTTACAGTTTAGTTTATTGTCCCGTGTACCGAGCTACAGTGAAAAGCTTTTGTTGCGTGCTAACCAGTTAGCGGTAAGACTATATATGATTGCAATCGAGTACCATGTGTCCATTCCCTTCACAGAAGTTACCTGACCCACTGAGTTTAATTTAGATATATTGTACGGTGTGGAAACAGGCCCTTCGGCCCATTGAGCCCGTGCTGACCAGCGATCACCTCATACACTAGTTCTATCCAACGCACTTGGGACAATCTAACAGAAGCCAATTAACCTGCATATATCTGGAATGTGGGAGGACGCCGGAGCACCCGGAGCAAACCCACAAGGTCCATCTATGCGCCAGTGTGCCCCCCAGCACTGTTCCTCCAGCACTTTGCGTTTTGCTCCCTGTGTTTCCACATTCTCCTCTTTTTTTTCTACTTAACAAGATTCTATTTCAATAATCACCGCTACAAAGAATCCAGAAAGATCAACACCGCTCAGCAGTTTCCAAACATCAATCAATCAATCATCAGATTACAACATTATCATCAGTATCCAGCGCACGCTCGACATCCCGCGGCAACCAGCGTTTACGGAAGGCCTCCAGAGCCCGTGGGCACCGCGTGTTCCCTCATTACAGGGGCAGGCGAACACGGACATAGGCCTGGAGAAGAGACCAGTAGTCAACTCTGGCGTGAGCATCGACCGCCCGCTGCCTAGACCCAGGAATGGCCAAACCGACAGGGAGATTCTCCCCCTTCCCCCCACCGCACCAGGTGACCAAAGATCAGGAGCGTGGAGCCAAAACTTGAGGTGCAGCCCCTTCAGATACTTATACAGGGGCTGCAACCTCTCGCACTCCATATACACGTGGAACATGGTCTCTTCCTCGCCGCGGAAACGACAGGCGGCTGGCGAGTCCGTGAACCGACTTAAATATCTATTACACAACACAGCTCTCCACTCCGCACAAACAGCAACCGTAGTCAAGACCTAACCTGGGCCTCTGCAGCCGTAAGGCAGCAGCTCTACAGTGCTGCAGGCAGGTGGGACTAGTGTAGATGGGGCATCTTGGTCAGCATGGGCAAGACAGGCTGAAGGGCCTGTTTCAGTGTTGTGTGACACAATGACTCCAGCAGTCTGGAAGGATTGATTCTCGAACAAAAATCAGACTGCTGGTGGAACTTAGCGGATCACAAGTCACAGGAGTAGAATTAGGCCATTCGGCCCATCGAGTCTACTCCGCCATTCAATCATGGCTGATCTCTGCCTCCTACCCATAACCCTTGACAGCCGTTGTAATCAAGAATTTGTCTATCTCTGCCTTAAAAATATCCAGTGACTTGGCCTCCACAGTCGACTGTGGCACAGAGTCACCACCCTCTGTCTAAAGAAGTTCCTCCTCACCTCCTTTGTAAAGGAACATTCTTTAATTCTGAGGCTGTGCCCTCTTGTCCTAGTCTCTCTCACTAGTGGAAACATCCTCTCCACATCCACTCTACCCACGCCTTTCACTATTCTGTGAGTTTCAATGAGGTCCCCGCTCATCTTTCTAAAAGCCCCAGCGAGTACAGGCCCAGTGCTGACAAACGCTCATCACATGCCAAGGGAATAAGATGACTGGGTTTAATTCTGTTTCTCCCTCCGCAGATACCACCTGTTTCGTGCCTCACCATTCCTCCATCGTTCTGGTCAACCTCCACCGCTCTCTGTCCTGGGCCAATCTCTGTCCCCTGAGGTGAGGGGCTCAGAATCAGTCGCACTGGTCCACGGAGAATTCCCATCTGTGGAGCATCGCCTCCTCCGACTCTTACTACAGGTACGATGGAAAACATTGGTCCCTGCACCGAGAGCCCAGCTCTGGGCACTGCCCTGGTGGGTGGTGCAGCAGTAGAGTTGCCAGAGACCCAGCTTCCATCCTGACTATGGGTGCTTGTCTGTACCTTCTCCCCGTGCCTTGTGTGGGTTTTCTCCAAGATTTTCTGTTTCCTCCCACACACCACAGTCGTGCAGGTTTATCGGTTAATTGGCTTGGTGCAAATGTAAATTATCCCTAGTGTGTGTTTGGACAGTGTTAGTGTGCGGGGATCGCTGGTCGGCGCGGACTCGGTGGGCCGAAGGGCCTGTACCCCTAAACTGAACTAAACCGAGTGCGAATGTTTGTCAACTTCTCGGTCTGTTAGCTGATCAATATGACACGAGCTGCCGGCTCCACAAAGCAGTTCAGAGATAATTTAGAGATACAGCGCGGAAACAGGCCCTTCAGCCCTCCGAGTCCGTGCCGACCATCGATCACCCGTTCACACTAGTTCTACGTTATCCAACTTTCTCATCCACTCCCTACACACTAGGGGTGAATTTACACAGGGCTAATTAAACTATAACCCCGCATGTCTGGGATGTGGGAGGTAACCAGGGCAATCTGCCTTTGGAGGAGGCCACATCATATCCACCCGCAGCCAAGCACTGCAGATGCAATGTTTAACTAGTGTGCAATATATGTTATACTGTGGTGTCATCAACATATACAACATCACCTATATATGTTGTGTATGTATAAAAAATGCTGGAGTAACTCAGCGGGGACAGGCAGCATCTCTGGAGAGAAGGAATGGGTGACCCTTCACACTGAGAGTCAGGGGAGAGGGTCTATTTACACTATATATACATATATAGTGCAATTTGTGTAGAAGTTATGTGTAGTTGTGTAATGTATAAGGTATGTGCGATTTGTGTGTGATTATGCATAATGTATGTACGGTGTGAAAACAGTGTACAATTTATGTACAATTTATGTGTAATTTGTATGATTTATGTATGATGTGTGTAATTTATGTTTAATTTATTTGCATACAATATATATGTAATTTGTGTATCGTTTATGTACAATTTATGTAATTTGTGTATCATTTATTTGTGTAAAAGTTATGTACATTTTACATGTACTTTGTGTGTGACTGATGTCTGTGTGTTTTCTGAGTTTATGTTCCTGTAATGCTACCATACGATAGAACTGTATTTATCCCAGGAGGGAAATTGGTGCTGCTGCAAACTAGATTTTAAATTGTACCTGAACCTGAACTTCACGGTACATAGACACAAAATGCTGGAGCAGTTCAGCCGGACTCTTCTGAAGAGAAGGGATGGGTGACATTTCGGGTCGAGACCCTTCTTCGGACTTTTTATTTAAGTGTGAGGAGTTGAAGGAGATGTTGTTAAGGGTGAGGTCCAGCTGCGCTAGGCGGAGGAGTGTTAGTAGAAGGAAATTGGCTGATTCAGCAGTCATATGATACAGTGTGGAAACAGGCCCTTCGACCCAACATGTCCCAGTTACACTAGTCCCACCTGCCCGCATTTGGTCCATATCCCTCCAAACCTGTCCTATCCATGTACCTGTCTAACTGTTTCTTAAATGTTGGGATAGTCCCGGCCTCAACTACCTCCTCTGGCAGCTTGTTCCATAGACCCACCACCCTTTGTGTGGAAAAGTTACCCCTCAGATTCCTATTAAATCTTTTTTCCCTTCACCTTAAACCTATGTCCTCTGGTCCTCCATTCCCCTACTCTGGACAGGAAGGAGAGCAGAGGAATGGTCATCATCATTGAGGCATAGAGTGATACAGCACGGAAACAGGCCCTTCGTCCCAACTTGCCCACGCCGGCCAACATGTCCCAACTACACATCCCACCTGCCCGCATTTGGTCCATATCCCTCCAAACCTGTCCTATCCTTGTACCTGTCTAACTGTTTCTTAAACGTTGGGATAGTCCCGGCCTCAACTACCCCCTCTGGCAGCTCCCACCACTCTTTGTGTGAAAAAGTTACCCCTCAGATTCCTATTTAATCTTTTCCCCTTCACCTTAAACCTATGTCCTCTGGTCCTCGATTCCCCTACTCTGGGCAAAAGACTGTGTCTACCCGATCTATTACTCTAATGATTTGATACACTCTATAAGATCACCCCTCATCCTCCTGCTCAACCTCTCCCTGTAGCTCACACCCTCTAGTCCTGGCGACATCCTGGTGAATCTTCTCTGCACCCTAGGTTGGGGAAGAAGCAGAGGGTCCTGGTGGGGAATGGAGGTGTAGAGTGACTAGGAGTTATGTGCTTCTGACAATAAACGTGACTTCAGTCGAACAGCAGCCACCGTCCTCTGAAGGAACTCTGCTGCACTCCTCCGATAATACAGATTAATCCGGATTTAGTGATACATCCTGGAAACAGGCCCTTCGGCCCACCGAGTCAACACAGACCAGCCATCCCCGCACACTAACACTATCCTACACACATTATAGACAATTTACATTTACAGCAAGCCAATTAACCTACAAACCTGTGCACCTTTGGAGTGTGGGAGGAAACTGAAGATCTCTGAGAAAACCCACGCAGGTCACGGGGAGAACGCACTAACTACGTACAGACGGCACCCGTAGTCAGGATCGAACCTGGGTCTCTGGCACTGGGAGGCAGCAGCTCCACCCGCTGCTCCACCGTGCCGCCCATTGATGACTTGCTGAGTTGCCACGTTTAATGCGAGCCAACACTGTCAGGCCTCAGCAACTTTTCCATCTATTGTCTGATCAATATGAAGCAGGCCACTAGCACCTTGCATCAATTCCTGCTCTGACCTTGTCCCTCGTGTGTATCTGTACCACCACCCCCCCCAATCCCTGTCTCCACACCCCCCCCTCCCAGTCTCCACCCTCCCCTCCCAGTCTCCATCAACCCCCCCTCCCAGTCTCCACACCCCCCCCTCCCTGTCTCCACCACCCCCCCCTCCTTGTCTCCACACCCCCCCTCCCAGTCTCCACCCTCCCCTCCCAGTCTCCACCAACCCCCCCTCCCAGTCTCCACACCCCCCCCTCCCTGTCTCCACCCCCCCCCCGTCTCCACCCCCCCCACTCCCAGTCTCCACACCCCCCCCTCCCAGTCTCCACCCTCCCCTCCCAGTCTCCACCAACCCCCCCTCCCAGTCTCCACACCCCCCCCCTCCCTGTCTCCACCACCCCCCCCCCTGTCTCCACACCCCCCCCAGTCTCCACCAACCCCCACTCCCAGTCTCCACACCCCCCCTCCCAGTCTCCACACCCCCCCTCCCAGTCTCCACCCCCCCCTCCCAGTCTCCACCCCCCCCCCCTCCCAGTCTCCACACCCCCCACTCCCAGTCTCCACCCCCCCCTCCCAGTCTCCACACCCCCCCTCTCGCAGTCTCCACACCCCCCCCTCCCTGTCTCCACCACCCCCCCCCCCCCCTGTCTCCACCCCCCCCCCCTGTCTGGTGGCCGATTAGGAAAAGGGGAGATGCAGCGCGACCTGGGTGTCATGGTACACCAGTCATTGAAAGTAGGCACGCAGGTGCAGCAGGCAGTGAAGAAAGCGAATGGTATGTTGGCATTCATAGCAAAAGGATTTGAGTACAGGAGCAGGGAGGTTCTACTTCAGTTGTATAGGGTCTTGGTGAGACCACACCTGGAGTATTGCGTACAGTTCTGGTCTCCAAATCTGAGGAAGGACATTATTGCCATAGATGGAGTACAGAGAAGGTTCACCAGACTGATTCCTGGGATGTCAGGACTGTCTTATGAAGAAAGATTGGATAGACTTTATACTCTCTTTATAGTTTATACTCTCTAGAATTTAGGAGATTGAGAGGGGATCTTATAGAAACTTATAAAATTCTTAAGGGGTTGGACAGGTTAGATGCAGGAAGATTGTTCCCGATGTTGGGGAGGACCAGGACAAGGGGTCACAGCTTAAGGATAAGGGGGAAATCCTTTAGGACCGAGATCAGAAGGACTTTTTTCACACAGAGAGTGGTGGGTCTCTGGAACTCTCTGCCACAGAGGGTAGTTGAGGCCAGTTCATTGGCTATATTTAAGAGGGAGTTAGATGTGGCCCCTGTGGCTAAAGGGATCAGGGGGTATGGAGAGAAGGCAGGTACGGGATACTGAGTTGGATGATCAGCCATGATCATATTGAATGGCGGTGCAGGCTTGAAGGGCCAAATGTTTCCCTATGTTCTATGTTCCGTCTCCACACCCACACCCCCTCACTCCCAGTCTCCACCCCCCCTCACTCCCAGTCTCCACACCCACACCCCTCACTCCCAGTCTCCACCCCCACCCCTCACTCCCAGTCTCCACCCCCCCCTCACTCCCAGTCTCCACCCCCCCTCACTCCCAGTCTCCACACCCACACCCCCTCACTCCCAGTCTCCACACCCACACCCCTCACTCCCAGTCTCCACCCCCCCCCCACTCCCAGTCTCCACCCCCCCCACTCCCAGTCTCCACCCCTACCCCTCACTCCCAGTCTCCACCCCCCCTCACTCCCAGTCTCCACACACACACCCCCTCACTCCCAGTCTCCACCCCCCCTCACTCCCAGTCTCCACACACACACCCCCTCACTCCCAGTCTCCACCCCCCCTCACTCCCAGTCTCCACCCCCCCTCACTCCCAGTCTCCACCCCCCCCTCACTCCCAGTCTCCACCCCCCCTCACTCCCAGTCTCCACCCCCCCCTCACTCCCAGTCTCCACCCCCCCTCACTCCCAGTCTCCACCCCCCCTCACTCCCAGTCTCCACCCCCCCCTCACTCCCAGTCTCCACCCCCCCTCACTCCCAGTCTCCACCCCCTCCTCACTCCCAGTCTCCACCCCCCCTCACTCCCAGTCTCCACCCCCCCTCACTCCCAGTCTCCACCCCCCCTCACTCCCAGTCTCCACCCCCCCCTCACTCCCAGTCTCCACCCCCCCTCACTCCCAGTCTCCACCCCCCCTCACTCCCAGTCTCCACACCCCCTCACTCCCAGTCTCCACACACACACCCCCTCACTCCCAGTCTCCACCCCCCCTCACTCCCAGTCTCCACCCCCCCTCACTCCCAGTCTCCACCCCCCCTCACTCCCAGTCTCCACCACCCCCCACTCCCAGTCTCCACCACCCCCCCACTCCCAGTCTCCACCCCCCCCTCACTCCCAGTCTCCACACACACACACCCTCACTCCCAGTCTCCACCCCCCCTCACTCCCAGTCTCCACCCCCTCCCCTCACTCCCAGTCCCCACACACACACACCCCCACTCCCAGTCTCCCCCCCCACCCCACTCCCTGTCTCCACACACACACCCTCTCGCTCCCTGTCTCCACTGCCACCGAGCTCAGCCCGTCCCCTCACCCACTCCAGGGTCAGGACCCTAGCTCACTGGAGCCTCCAGCAGAGGAATCTGGGCGCAGTGCACAGGGAGCGCTGCACTGCCAGACACACCGTATAGGAGCTGGATTATGCCACTCGGCCCCTCGAGTCTATCCCGCCCTTCAGTGCGATCACAACATTTGGGGACGGCACGGTGACACAGTGGGTAGTGCTGCTGCCTCACAGCGCCAGAGACCCGGGTTAGATCCTGTCTACGGGTGCTGTCTGTACAGAGTGTATATGTTCTTCCCGTCACCTGCATGGGTTTTCTCCGGTTTCCTCCCACACTCCAAAGACGTGCAGGTTTGTGGGTTAATTGGCTTTAATATAACAGTAAATTGTCCCCAGTGTGTGTGAGATAGAGCCAGTGTATGGGGACAATCGCAGATTCAGCCTGTTGTGATCCTTGTCCAGCATGGGCACAATGGGCAGGGTGGCCTCCATATATAATTAAATGAAGATACAAGCCCTGGTTTCACAGCTACGGGGAGATGAGGAATGGGGTTCCCCTACAGGGAGCTAGCATGGAGCCTGAGGGCCGAATGGCCTGCTGAGTTTCCAATCAAGTGGTGTATGGGAGGAAGTTAGGCGGTCCCACTGCTTGAGATCCTGGGAGGAAATTACACTTGGGAGATAGATGGTGCAGTGGAGACTGAACACGCAGCAAACAAGGACAAAGAAATACGTCAGGAGATTTATCTTAATTGTGAAGATATCTGGGCTGTAGGAGTATTTATTCTGACCACACACGGAGCATCCAGCGAGCTGCCAGACCAGTGGACATCTCTAATTCCACCGTCCCACAGTGACAGTCAGATCCACATGGGATAGCAGGAGCAGCCGGGCCGAAGGGTGGCCCTGCCATAGGAGGAGGGAGCAGTGTGGCTGGTGCAACCAGGTTAAAACAAAGAGGAATGGGCGATGTTTCGGACACAGTCTGAAGAAGGGTCTCGACTTGAAACGGCACCCATTCCTTCTCTCCAGAGATGCTGCCTGACCCGCTGAGTTACTCCAGCATTTTGTGTCTTCGGTTTAAACCAGCTTCTGCAGCTCTTTCCTACACATGGCGATAGATCCTGTGGCCCCGCTCTCCTTCCCCGAGACAGATGGTAAATGTTCCGTTCACCTCCGTCCACCGGGACCCACCACTGCAGAACTGCTCAAAGCTTTATCTGCAGTCTAAGAAATGCTGCCCTTCCACTCCGCTCTCCCTGCACCATTCATGCCCCCTCCCCTCCAAATACACTCACCCACCGAGGCACAGGCAGCACGATGGCACACGGCACGGTGGCACAACGGGTATAGCTGCTGCCTTTACCACGGCCAGAGACCCGGGTTTCATCCCGACCACGGGCGCTGTCAGTGTACAGAGTTTGCCGGTTCTCCCCGTGACCTGCGTGGGTTTTCTCCGGGTGCTCGGGTTTCCTCCCACACTCCAAAGACGTGTAGGTTTGTAGGTTAATTATTTGTTGGATAAAACAAGTGTACGGGTGATCGCATGTCAGCGCGGACTCAGAGGGCCGAAGGACCTGTTTCCATGCTGGATCTCTAAACCAAACTAAAGGCCATTCGGCCCTTCTCTACCTGCCCTGCTCCAGATTTGTCCCACCCATATCCAACAACCCCCCCCTTCCTCTCCTCCTGCTGCCTCTATCCGGGTTTCTGGAGTGTCGGGTGGTCGAAGCAGATGCCACACGAAAGTGCGGGTTTGTAGGTTCATTGGCGTCTGGAAGTTGCCCTCTAGTGTGTATGGGAGAACTACAGCGGGGGTGCATCTCTGGGCAACGCGGACTAGGTGGGCGAAGGGCCCGTTTCCACGCGTGGTATCTCTGAACTAAACTAGTCTCCGCTGTCTCGACCGGCCATAAACAAACCGACTAACGGGGAGCTTCGGCACCGTTCCTGAAGGGACCGGGACTGCGCCGACGATAACAGCTCCCGGCAACGGGTAAAGAACAAGGCAGAGCTAAACACAAACCAGGCCTCCAGTCATTTGGTGAGGAATCTGTTGGCCAAAAAAATGTAACTCAGCAACCCATCGAGCGTAACAATGGGACATTAAATCCCCATTTAGCTGGGAAATATTAGCATTTTTATGACGAGTTAATGTATCATAATATTCGATTAATTGTTTCAGTAACTGATGGAAACTGTGCCCAGTTTCTTGCAGCCGAGAGAGTGGAAGCAGGAGCTGGCCATCCCCCACCCACCCACATCCCCATTCCATGTCCGCTAGACCTGCCATAGGGGGACCCCTACCCCTCCAGTAAACACATCACCACCGCTGGCTAGAGCAGACTGGCTAGGGACCATTCGACCCGTCCCAGCTGTGCTAGCCCGGACTCCCCACCCCCCCAGCCCGCGCTCACAGCCCAATAGTTTTAGTTTAGTTTAGTTTAGAAACAGGCCCCTCGGCCCACCGAGTCGGCGTCGACCAGCGATCCCCCACACTAACACTAGGGACAATTTATAATTTTTACCGAAGCCAATTAGGGGTCATGGGGAAAGGGAATGGGGTTAGGATGGAGAGATAGATCAGCCATGATTAAATGGCGGAGTAGACTCGATGGGCCGAATAGCCTAATTCTGCTCCTAACACTTATGATCTTATAACCTACAAGACTGCACGTCTTTGGAGTGTGGGAGGAAACCAGAGCACCCGGAGAAATCCCACGTGGTCTGGGATAGAACGTACAAACACTGTACAAACCCCATGGACTCTGGTACAGTGAGACACATTTGACCGCTTTAACTCCCTTGTGTATAGAAGGAAGGTGTAGAATGGAATAGCATAGAACTAGACTATGGGTGATCGATGGTCGACGCGGGCACGGTGGGCCGAAGGTTCTGTTACCACACTGTATCTCTGATCTTTAAAAGGGGGCTAAAGGGATGAGTGATCATAATATCGCACAATTGGACGTTACAGCTGAAACTGACTTAGTTCACCCTAAAACCAGGACTTACTAACAAGAAACTTCAGAAGGTTGAGGGGGGACCTCGATGAAACCTACTGCGTAATGAAAGGCCTGGGTAGACTGGACGTGGACAGGATGTTTCCAGTAGTGGGAGAGTCTAAAACCAGAGGGCTTGGCCCCAGAATGAAAGGACGTACCTTCAAAATGGAGATGAGAAGAAATGTATTTAGCCTGAGGGTGGTTAAATCTGTGGAATTCATTGCCACAGACAGCAGTGGAGGCCAAGTCAGTGGGTATTTTTAAAGTGATTGATAGGTTCTTGATTATAAAGGGTGTCAAAGGTTACGTGGAGAATGCAGGAGAATTGCGTTGAGAGGGAAAGATAGATCAGCTTCTAGACTCAAAGGGCTGAATGCCGTGATTCTGTTCCTAGGTCTTACGGTTATAGAGTGATACAGTATGGAAACAAGCCCTTTGGCCCAACATGCCCACACCGGCCAACTTGTCCCAGCTACAAAGAGATAGGGTACGAGTTGGTTATTACAGATCGGTAGACTGTATTAAAAAGGTACAACTGTAAACAAGTGGCGGTGAGCATATCAATAAATGGTTTACAGCAATCCTTTTAAGGCACAAAGAAGCCAGAGAGAGAGGCAGCTGTGGCCAACGAGTGTCCAGGTAAGCGTGAGCAAAGGCAAAGGCTCAGAACGTTGCTGAGAATGGCTGTAAAGCAACATTCCAGGATTCAGCGCTGCCGGAACTGAAGCTACGATCAGGGTAGGTAGAATCCAAGATCAGTAAAATCAGGCCGCAAAAACTTCCATGGATTCATAATGAGGAAAGGTTCGGCAAATGTGGGTCTCTGGCAGCCTGAGAGAGGAGAAATTACACTAGGGACACACACACACACGTACACACAGGTACACGCACAAACACACACACAGGTACACACACACACAGGTACACACACACATACACAGGTACACACACACACGGGTACACATACACACACACAGGTACAAACACACACACACAGGTACACACGCACACAGGTACACACGCACACAGGTACACACGCACACAGGTGCACATAGACACACATACAGGTACACACACACACAGGTACACATACACACAGGCACACACACACACACAGGTACACACACACACACAGGTACGCACACACAGGTACACACACAAACACACACACAGGTACACACACACAGGTATACATACACACATACACACACAGGTACACACACACAGGTACATACACATACACAGGTACACACACACACGGGTATACATACACACACACAGGTACACACACACAGAGGTACACACACAGGCACACATACACACACACACAGGTACACACACACAGGTACACACACACACACACAGGTACACACACACACACACACACAGGTACACATACACTCACACAGGTACACATACACACACACAGGTACTGACACACACGCACACACACACAGGTATACACACACACACAGGTACACACACACACAGGTACACACACACACACACACACAGGTACACATACACTCACACAGGTACACATACACACACACAGGTACACACACACACACACAGGTACACACACACACACAGGTACACACACAGGTACACATACACTCACACAGGTATACACACACACACACAGGTACACACACACACAGGTACACATACACACACACAGGTATACACACACACACAGGTACACACACACACAGGTACACACACACACACACACACAGGTACACATACACTCACACAGGTACACATACACACACACAGGTACACACACACACACACAGGTACACACACACACACAGGTACACACACAGGTACACATACACTCACACAGGTACACATACACACACACAGGTATACACACACACACAGGTATACACACACACACACACACACACACACACACACACACACACACACACGCGAGTGTCATTGACCAGCGCGAGGCGTGGGAGCAGTACCTGGTTACCCCGGCAACAGTGGAGAAATTACAGCAGGGACCAAGAAAATGGGAGACATTAAACAGATATCAAGAGCTGGGTTAAAATTGAGTTGAAAGATTCAGGATAGAAACAGGTCCTTCAGCCCACTGAGTCCAGGCTGACCATCGATCACCCATGTACACTAGTTCTATGTTATCCCACTTTCTCATCCACTCCCTACACACTAGGGGCGAATTTACAGAGGCCCAATTAACCTCACAGACACACAGTCAAGGACCTGCGGAGACGTGTGCACACTTACAAACACACAGACACGCACGCCCATACACAGACGCGCACACACGAATATTCACGTATGCACGCACACTCACACGTACAGTATACATGCGTACGCACATTGATGTATAATATATGTACAGACTACCCTCTGAGTGGAAAAGCTGCCCCCGAGGTTTGGAGTGTGGGAGGAAATTGGAGCACCCGGAGACAACGGGGAGAACGTGCAAACTCCACAGAGACAGCTCCCAAGGTCAGGATCGAACCTGGGTCTCCGGGGCTGCGAGGCAGCAGTTCTACCCGCTGCGCCACTGTGCCATGTCATCGGGAAAGCATCTCGGCCAATGTGTCACAGAGCTATACAGCATGGAAACAGGCCCTTCGGCCCAACTCTTCCACACCGACCAACTACCTACCAGATCTAGTCCCAGTACCCCACGCTTGGCCCATATCCCTCTATACACTGTGGCTAGAGTTGCAGCGCCGGAGACCCAGGTTCGATCATGACTACGGGTGCTGTCTGTACGGAGTTTGTACGTTCTCCCCTTGACCTGCGTGGGTTTTCTCCGGGTGCTCCGGTTTCCTCCCACACTCCAAAGATGTACAGGTTTATAGGTTAATTGATTATGATGGTGATTTAGTTTAAGCTGAAAGTTGTCGTGCAGGTACAGCAGGCAATGAAGAAAGCTAATGGAATGTTGGCCTTCATAACAAGAGGATTTCAGTACAGGAGTAAAGAGGTTCTTCTGCAGTTGTATAGGGCTCTGGTAAGACCACATCTGGAGTATTGTGTACAGTTTTGATCTCCTAATTTGAGGAGGGACATCCTTGTGATTGAAGCAGTGCAGAGTAGGTTCACAAGATTGATCCCCGGGATGGTGGGACTGTCATATGAGGAAACATTGAAACGACTAGGCTTGTATTCACTGGAGTTTAGAAGGATGAGGGGAGACCTTATAGAAACATATAAAATTATAAAAGGACTGGACAAGCTAGATGCAGGAAAAATGTTCCCAATGTTGGGCGAGTCCAGAACCAGGGGCCACAGTCTTAGAATAAAGGGGAGGCCATTTAAGACTGAGGTGAGAAAAAACGTTTTCACCCAGAGAGTTGTGAATTTGTGCAATTCCCTGCCACAGAGGGCAGTGGAGGCCAAATCACTGGGTGGATTTAAGAGAGAGTTAGATAGAGCTCTAGGGGCTAGTGGAGTCAAGGGTTATGGGGAGAAGGCAGGCACGGGTTATTGATTTGGGACGATCAGTCATAATCACAATGAATGGCAGTGCTGGCTTGAAGGGCCGAATGGCCTCCTCCTGCACCTATGTTTATGTTTCTAATTTTAGTATAGATATACTGCTTGGAAATTCCAATTCCATGCCGACTACTGATCACCCCTTCACACGCTAGTTCTATGTTATCCCACTTTCCCATCCACTCCCTACACAGGGTCAATTTGTACCTTCTCCCCGTGGCTTTTCTCCGAGATGTTCGGTTTCCTCCCACACTCCAAAGATGTCCAGGCTGGTAGGTTAATTGTCTTTGATATTAATGTGAAACTGTCCCCATTGTGTGTAGGATAGTGTTAGTGTGTGGGGATCGCTGGTCAGCGCGGACTCGGTGGGCCGAAGGGCCGGTTTCCGCGCTTCATCTTTAAACTACACTGTTGCCACACTATGTGATTCCCTCTGGGTGACAGGTACTTCCTCAACACCCCCCCTACCTTCTCCCCTAACCTCTCACCCTGAACGCACACCTCTGGTTTTAGATACCTCCTCTGCGGGGAAAACTTTACCCTCTGATTTTGGACTCCTCTGTCAGCCTCCCTGTCATAAGTTCCTGAGTGGTAGCAGCAGAATAAGACCATTCGGTCCATCAAGTCTACTCCGCCATTCAATCATGGCTAATCCATCTATCGATCCTAACCCCATTCTCCTGCCTTCTCCCCATAACCTGGACTCCTGTACTAATGAAGAATCTATTTATCTTTGCCTTAATAATATGAATAAGTTTATTGGCCAAGTATTCACATACAAGGAATTTGCCTAGGTGCTCCGCCCGCAAGCGACAACATGACTTACAGTGACAGTTAGGAATGACACATAAAACATTTAATATTTGCCATTGACTTGGCCTCCACAGCCGCCTGTGGCAATGAATTCCACAGATTCACCGCCCTCTGGCGAAAGAAATTCCTCCTCATCTCCTTCCTAAAAGGTATGTCCTTTAATTCTGAGGCTGTGCCCTCTGGTCCTGGACTCTCCCCATTTGGCACACCATCTACTCCTGGTTCATCCTGGTGATGGTGCTCGATAGCCGGTCTGTAGTCGGCACTGGGGCAGCGAGGAGGAGTCAGATGGCTGGATGTCACCCACCTCAGCATGCGCCCCCCACTCTGCCACTCTCCCTTGCACGATGGGTGGGGAAATTGGTCTGTCCGGTTTATTGTCACGTGTAGCGAGGTACAGTGAAAAGCTTTTGTTGCGTGCTAACCAGCCAGCGGAAAGGCAACACACGAGTACAACTCAGCCATCCACACTGTACAGATGAAGCACGCAGAATTGGCTCTGTAATTCCACAGCCAGGGCGCTGGTACTGCCGAGCTATTTCCCCACAATGAATAAATGGCTCTGCTCAGAGCCACTGCAGGCTGATACACGAGGGGACATTGGTCAGTCCACTGCCTCCCCACCACCCATCACAGCTGCCCCTGTCTGTCGCTGACCGCCTCATATCTGCAGAAACCACTGTACCATATTGCCCGCTAATTAATTGTCATCATTGATAAACCCTTCCCTGGGCTCAAAAATCCCCCCTCCCAGCCAGGTGATGGTCTCAGATTCAGCCCGCACACAATTTACAATTTACTACAATTCCAACTGAGATAATTCAGTGTAATCTCTCTCTCTCTCTCTCTCTCTCTCTCTTCCTCCCTCTTTCTCCAACCCTCTCTCCCGCTCTCTCTCTCCCCCTCCCTCTCTCCCTCTCCCCCATTCCTCCCCCCCCCCCCCTTTCTCTCTCGCCCCTCTCACTCTCTCTCCCTCTGGGCACCAAGGCAGCTTCTGCACTGGCTTCTACAAGGACATCTTGTCCAGATGTTCCATCAGCAAGCAGGGAGAGACAGAGGGAGAGAGACAGAGGGGGTGACAGAGAGAGGTAGATGGAGAGAGGGGGAGACGGGGGGGGGGGAGAGAGTAAGAGGCAGAGAGAGGGGGGGAGAGATGGAGAGAGAATGAGGGGGGGGGGATGAGACAGAGAGGGAGAGAATGCCTTCTGCATCCGTGCTGCCATGACGGGTAACCAGCACCCACACCAGCGGAGTGAGCCGCTTTGTGTTCGCGCTGAGCCTGGATATTGAGGCAGGATGTGCCGGCTCGGTGATGCAGCCAACAGCGCTCTCGCCGGCTCCTGTAACCGCTGGGGCTGATCCTCATCTGCCACCGTGTAGACAGTCGCTGCACCCCGGGCAGGCCAAGGGACTGCACCCCCTCACCTCCCCTCCATTCCCTATTCCCCTCTCCCTTCTACCTGCCCCACTTTCTCTCTCCCTCTCTCCTCATCACTCCCTCTCTCTCCCCTCTTCTATCCCTCTCCCATCTCTCTCTCCCCATCTCTCCCTCTCCCTCTCCCATCTCTCTCTCCCCATCTCTCCCTCTCCCTCTCCCTCTCTCTCCCATCTTCTATCCGTCTCCCCCCCTGACATTAACGTGCACACACCACAACATCTCACATCTCCAGCCAGTCGTACTTGCACCCCGCACCGCGCCGCAACAAATGCAGCGCTACATTGGCGAAGCAGACGCGATGGACGATGCAGACTGCAGAGAGTCCATTGCATTGCATTTTATTGCATTGTATTTACCTTGTGTTGCCTCCGCCAGCCCGCTGATGCTGCTGATGCTGCTGCTGCTGCTGCTGCTGGTGGTGTAAAGCTGCATCCCCTCTCTCCAGTCTCCACCCTCGCTGCCTCTCTCTAAACCTGGACCAGCCTAGACCCCCCCTCTAGATCCGCCCCCTCCCCCCTAGACACACCCTCCCCCCAATAGATCCGCCCCCTAGACTTAAATATATCCACTGACTTGTGGCCTCCACCGCCGTCTGTGGCAAAGAATTCCACAGGTTCACCACCCTCTGGCTAAAAAAATCCTTCTCATCTCCTTCCTAAAGGAACGTCCTTTAATTATGAGGCTGTGCCCTCTGGTCCTGGACTCTCCCACTGGTGGAAACATCCTCTACATATCCACTCTATCCAAGGATCATCCTCACAATGGCGTTGTGATTGATTGTGGCTTATGGGATCTTGCTGTACATAAAGGGGCTTTTTATTACAGGGGGTCTCTTTGGATAGAGTGGATGTGGAGAGGATGTTTCCACGTGGGAGAGTCTAGGACCAGAGGGCACAGCCTCAGAATTAAAGGATGTTCCATTGCCCGGTCCATCACAGGTACTGACCTCCCCACCATCAAAGGGATCTGCAGGAGTCACTGCCTCTAAAAGGCAGCCAGCTCTCATCTCAATGACCCACACCACCCTGACCACACACCCACCCACACCACCCTGACCACACTCATCTCAATGACCCACACCACCCTGACCACACACCCACCCACACCACCCTGACCACACTCATCTCAATGACCCACACCACCCTGGCCACACACTCACCCACACCACCCTGACCACGCTCATCTCACTGACCCACACCACCCTGACCACACTCATCTCACTGACCCACACCACCCTGACCACACTCATCTCAATGACCCACACCACCCTGACCACACTCATCTCAATGACCCACACCACCCTGACCACACTCATCTCACTGACCCACACCACCCTGACCACACTCATCTCAATGACCCACACCACGCTGACCACACACCCACCCACACCGCCCGGACCACACTCATCTCAATGACCCACACCACCCTGACCACACACCCACCCACACCACCCTGACCACACTCATCTCAATGACCCACACCACCCTGACCACACACCCACCCACACCACCCTGACCACACTCATCTCACTGACCCACACCACCCTGGCCACACACTCACCCACACCACCCTGACCACACAACCACCCTGGCCACACTCATCTCACTGACCCACACCACCCTGACCACACACCCACCCACACCACCCTGACCACACACTCACCCACACCACCCTGGCCACACTAATCTCACTGACCCACACCACCCTGACTACACACCCACCCACACCACCCTGACCACACACTCACCCACACCACCCTGACCACACACTCACCCACACCACCCTGACCACACGCCCACCCACACCACCCTGGCCACACACACCCACACCACCCTGACTACACGCTCACCCACACCACACTGACCCACACCCCCCTGACCACACACTCACCCACACCACCCTGACCACACACCCACCCACACCACCCTGACCACACTCATCTCACTGACCCACACCACCCTGGCCACACACCCACCCACACCACCCTGACCACACACCCACCCACACCACCCTGACTACACGCTCACCCACACCACACTGACCCACACCACCCTGGCCACACACTCACCCACGCCACCCTGACCCACACCACCCTGACCACACACTCACCCACACCACCCTGGCCACACACTCACCCACACCACACTGACGCACACCACCCTGACCACACACTCACCCACACCACCCTGGCCACACACTCACCCACACCACACTGACCCACACCACCCTGGCTACACACTCACCTACACCACACTGACCCACACCACCCTGACCACACACTCACCCACACCACCCTGACCACACTCATCTCACTGACCCACACCACCCTGGCCACACACCCACACCACACTGACCCACACCACCCTGGCCACACACTCACCTACACCACACTGACCCACACCACCCTGACCACACACTCACCCACACCACCCTGGCCACACACCCACCCACACCACCCTGACTACACACTCACCCACACCACACTGATCCACACCACCCTGACTACACACTAACCCGCACCACCCTGACCACACGCTCACCCACACCACCCTGACCACACTCACCCACACCACCCTGACCACACTCACCCACACCACCCTGACTACACACTGACCCACACCACCCTGACCACACACTCACCCACACCACACTGACCCACACCACCCTGGCCACACACTCACCCACACCACCCTGACCACACACTGACCCACACCACCCTGGCCACACACTCACCCACACCACCCTGACCACACACTGACCCACACCACCCTGGCCACACACTGACCCACACCACCCTGGCCACACACTCACCCACACCACCCTGGCCACACACTGACCCACACCACCCTGGCCACACTCTCATCTCACCGCTACCATTGGGGAAAAAAGAAGTGCCTGAAAACCCTGACCTCCAGGTTCAAGAACAGCTTCTTTCGAGTTGACACTCCTGATAATCACCTTTCCAACTATGTCCTCGATTCCCCTACTCTGAGCAAGGGACTCTGTGCATCTACCTAATCTATTCCTCTCATTTTTATACACCTCTATAAGATCACTCATCCTCCTGCGCTCCAAGGAGTAGAGTCTCAGCCTACTCAACCTCTCCCTGTAGCTCACACCCTCGAGTCCTGGCAACGTCCTCGTGAATCTTCTCTCTACCTTTTCCAGCCTGACAACATCTTTCCTATAACATGGTGCACAAAACTGAATTGAACACAATTCTCTAAATGTGGCATCACCAACGTCTTGTACAACTGCAACATGACCTCCCAATCTCTGACTAACATCCCCTCTGAAGGCCATTAATGGCAGGCAGCAGAGCTACAGGCAGACCCTCTCCTGAATCTTCAGTGATGGTCAATGTGGAAAACAAGCAGGGATTGAAAATTATTCAACATTTTAATTTTCGTCAGAAGTACTTTATGGACTTGGACATAGAGCTGACTCCATCACAAGTCTGTGATTCATTATTGATGGGGTAAAATCCATCTGGGCGACAGACTTGTCACAACCTCTCAGCCTCTAAGTTGTGACTGACACTCCTCTCCCCACCCCCTCAGCTCTATCCCCCCCCGCCCACCCCCCTTCTAAGTCAAGGCTTGCCTGAGTTAATCTTTCCTTTCCGCTTGTCTGGACGAAGGCAGAGATAAATCAGCCATGATTGAATGGCGGAGTAGACCTGATGGGCCGAATGGCCTAATTCTACTCCTATAATTTATGAATGAAATCAGCTGAAAGCTCGGAAAGAGAACAGAGAAGATTTACGAGGATGTTGCCAGGACTAGAGGGTGTGAGCACAGGGAGAGGTTGAGTAGGCTGGGTCTCTATTCCTTTGAGGGGGGGTTTTATTGAAGTGTATAAAATCATGAGAAGAATAGATTGGGTCGACGCACGCAGTCTTGCCCAGGTTAGGGGAATCGAGGACCAGAGGACATAGGTTTAAGGTGAAGGGGAAAAGATTAAATAGGAATCTGAGGGGTAACTTTTTCACACAAAGGGTGGTGGGAGCTGCCAGAGGGGGTAGTTGAGGCTGGGACTATCCCAACGTCTAAGAAACAGTTAGACAGGTACATGGATAGGGCACGTTTGGAGGGATATGGACCAAACGTGGGCAGGTGGGACGTGTAGCTGGGACATATTAGCCGGTGTGGGCAAGTTGGGCCGAAGGGCCTGTTTCCGTGCTGTATCACACCATGCCTCAATGATAATGACCATTCCTCTGCTCTCCTTCCTGGCCTCAGCAGATGCTTTCTTGAGATCTTACCATTGCTGGCAGGGCCCAGCGTTCACCGGCTGTCACCCCCTCGCCCTGGAGAAGGTGGGGGTAAGCGGCCTCCTTGAACCGCTGCAGTCCGTGTGCGGAAGCTGGTGGGGAGGGATTTCCATAATGTTGACCCAGTGACGGTGAAGGAACGGCCGATAGGTTTTGTTACAAACAGTGAAGATAGACATAAAAAGCTGGAGTAACTCAGCGGGACAGGCAGTTTCCCTGGAGAGAAGGAATGGGTGATGACTCTGCCCAAGACCCTTCTTCAGACTGATGTCAGGAGAAAGGAGGTGAGAGATATAGACAGTACATAGATGCCGCAGGAGAGGGTTGCAGAACTCTCATTGGAGAGAGGAGGAGAACTTCATGAAAGCAGACATACCTTGAGAAACAGTATATGTAGGAAGAAACTGCAGATGCTGGTTTTAACCGAAGATAGACACAAAATGAATGAAGTAACTCAGCGCGTCAGACAGCAAATCTGGAGAGAAGGAATGGATGACGTTTTGGGTTACTCCAACTTGTTGTGTCTATCTTGCGAAACAGCGTTTGTCGGCACTGGGCCTGTACTTGCTGGAGTTTAAAAGGATGAGGGGGAACTTGGTTGAAACTTACCAAATACCGAAAGGCCTGGATAGAGTGCATGTGGAGAGGATGTTTCCACTAGTGGGAGAGTCTAGGACCAGAGGGCACAGCCTCAGAATTAAAGGATGTTTGTTTAGGAAGGAGATGAGGAGGAATTTCTTTAGCCAGAGGGCGGTGAATCTGTGGAATTCATTGCCAAAGACGACGGTGGAGGACAAATCTTTGGGCATTAGACAATAGACAACAGGTGCAGGAGTAGGCCATTCAACCCTTCCAGCCAGCACCGCCATTCAATGTGATCATCCCCAATCAGTACCCCGTTCCTGCCTCCTCCCATACCCCCTGACTCCACTATCTTTAAGAGCCCTATCTAGCTCACTCTTGAAAGTGTCCAGAGAACCTGCCTCCACCGCCCTCCGAGGCAGAGAATTCTACAGATAATGTTTAAAGCAGAGATTGTCAGGGGTAGAGCAGCGGGTAGAGCTGCTGCCTCACAGCGCCAGAGACACGGAGTTCACCCTGACTATGTGTCTCCTGTCTGCATGGAGTTTGTACCTTCTCCCCGTGCTCCAAAGATGTGCAGGTTTGTCGGTTATATGGCCCTGTGTAAACTGCCCTCTAGTGTGTAGGGAGTTGGTGTATAAGTGAGGTGGTGTAGAACTAGTGTGAACAGTGTCTTCCCAGCTGTTAACAGGCAACAGAACCATCCTACCAACAACTAGAGAGCGCCTCTGAGCTGCCATCGACCTCATTGAAGACTCTCGGACTATCTTTACTGGACTTTATCTTGCACAGAACCTTCTCCCCGTGACCTGCGTGGGTTTTCCCATTCCTTCTCTCCAGAGATGCTGCCTGTCCTGCTGAGTTACTCCAGCATTTTGTGTCTATGTTGGATTTTCTCCGGGTGCTCCGGTTTCCTCCCACACTCCAAAGACGTGCAGGTTTGTAGGTTAATTGGCTTTTGTAAATTGTAAATTGTCCCTAGTGTGTGCAGGATGGTGTTAGTGTGCGGGGATCGCTGGTCGACGCGGACTCGGTGGGCCGAAGGGTCTGTTTCCGCGCTGTGTCTCCAAACTAAACTAAAGGTTCTTGTTTTCCACAGATGCTGCCTGACCCGCTGAGTTACTCCAGCACTCTGTGAAACTTCACCTATCCGTGTTCTCCACAGATGCTGCCTGACCCGCTGAGTTACTCCAGCAGTCTGTGAAACATCACCTATCCATGTTCTCCACAGATGCTGCCTGACCTACTGAGTTACTCCAGCATTATGTGAAACGTCACCTATCCATGTTCTCCACAGATGCTGCCTGACCCGCTGAGTTACTCCAGCACTCTGTGAAACGTCACCTATCCATGTTCTCCACAGATGCTGCATTTTGTACCTATCTTCAGTGTAAACCAGCATCTGCCGTTCCTTCCTACGTAAATCTGGTCGCATGTCTCTAGATGTAACATAGCAACATGCTGAAGCAGGGGCGGTGGGGCAGTGAGATGGGATGGCTTGAGGATCTGGTCTGCGTTTCCCTTTACAATTATCGCCAGCAGCAACCTGTGTGGAATATTAAGTGGCTGCTGTGCTTTGTCTGTGGTGAACAGGCAGGCAGCTCACCGGAGATCATCTCTGACGGGACTAGACAAGGCTGTGCCGACCCTGGCCTTGGATAGAGTGGATGTGGAGAGGACGTTTCCACCAGTGGGAGAGTCTAGGACCAGAGGGAACAGCCTCAGAATTAAAGGATGTTCTTTTAGAAAGGAGACGAGGAGGAATTTCTTTAGCCAAAAGGTGGTGAATCTGTGGAATTCTTTGCCACAAACGGCTGAGGGCCACAAGTCAGTGGGTATTTATAAGGCAGAGATAGATAGATTCTTGATCAGTACAGGTGTCAGGGGTTATGGGGAGAAGGCAGGAGAATGGGGAGAGATAGATCAGCCGTGATTGAATGGTGGAACAGACTTGATGGGCCGAATGGCCTAATTCTGCTCCTATAACATGAACTTGAGTTAGGGCTGCTGTCATTTTCAGTGAATGTTGTTGTTGTTCCAAGTTCCCCAGGGTGGGGAGGTGAGGGGAGGGGAGATGATCTCATTCACCACACCTGCGCCCAGCAAGGTTCCCTGTCCCCACTGCAATTACATTCACAACTGCAGCGCATCCACAGCGCAGTGAGGGAACCATGCAGGGACCCTGATGATCCAGAACCACGCCCCCCCCCCTTCACCACAGACCCCTCCCGACAGACTACCCCCCCTCCCCACGCACCCCTCTAGCCCCCCCCCTCCCCACAGACCACCCCCCCTCCCCAGGCACCCCTCTAGCCCCCCCAACCCACAGACCACCCCCTCCCCACGCACCCCTCTAGCCCCCCCCTCCCCACAGACCACCCCCTGCCCACAGACCCCCCCAGCCCCCCCCTCCCCACAGCCCCCCTCCCCACAGACCACCCCCTCCCCACAGACCACCCCCTCCCCACAGACCCCCCCGACCCCCCTCCCCACAGCCCCCCCTCCCCACAGACCACCCCCTCCCCACGCATCCCTCTAGCCCCCCCTCCCCACAGACCACCCCCCCTCCCCACGCACCCCTCTAGCCCCCCCCTCCCCACAGACCACCCCCCTCCCCACAGACCCCCCCAGCCCCCCCCCTCCCCCCTCCCCACAGACCCCCCCCAGCCCCCCCCTTCCCCCTCCCCACAGACCCCCCCTCTCCCCGCACCCCCCTCGCCCCACAGACCACCCCCCCTCCCCACAGACCCGAACATCGTGGGCCGAAGGGCCTGTTCCTGTACTGTACTGTGTGTACACATGGACTGGGTTCCTGTGACCCACGCCTCGCTCCTCCCCTTCCCCTTCTACACTGCAGCTTCTACGGAGAGATGAGGTTGCGGACGGAGGAGATTTAATTTGTCTCAGAAATACATTTCATTCTGGAGACGGGAAGGCTGGTGATTGGAAAATAAAGAAACTTCCCCGGGGAGTGTGAGGCTGGGGACGCACGGATGGTTAGTGTTATTGGAGGGGGGGGGAGAGGGAAGGGGAGGGGGAGAGAGAGAGAGAGGGGAGGGGGAGGAAGAGGAGGGAGGGGGGGGAGAGTGAGAGAGGAGGTGGGGGGAGGGAGAGGGTGAGGGGGTTGGGGGAGAGAGGGAGGGGTTGGGGGAGAGAGGGAGGGGCTGGGGGGAGAGGGAGGGGGTGGGGGAGAGAGGGAGGGGGTGGGGGAGAGAGGGGAGGGGGGAGATGGGGGAGAGAGGGAGGGGTTGGGGGAGAGAGGGAGGGGCTGGGGGAGAGGGAGGGGGAGGGGGTGGGGGGGGGGAGAGAGGGGCCGGAGAGAGTCCAGAGCCCACATATCCGCGCTGTATTTCTAAAGTAAACTAAATTAAATTTGATCTATTCCTGTTATGAATCTATACACCTCTATAAGATTCCCACTCATCCTCCTGCGCTCCATGTCCGGTGAACAAGGGGTTAATGAGCGGGGCTGGCGAGAGAGCAGGGCAGCGATCCCTCGATGCACCAGATTAGACGGCTGATCTAATTGAACCGTTTAAGATGATTAAAGGATTTACCAATTTCCTCTGACGAGGTGGGTTCAGAACTCAATCAGAGAGTGGAGCTTGGAGCCAGGCCAGGACCCCCTGTGTTGTGTGGTGACCCCCTCCCTCGCCCACGACCCCACGACCCCACAGCCCCACAGCCCCACAGCCCCACAGCCCCAGACACAAGTTCAGAGTTAAGAGAAGTGTCCCAGATAGAACAATGTCATTCTTACTCACAGCAGCTCAACACAATATGTAAACATAGTACACTGCAAACAATGTAATAAACCAGAAAAAAGTCCTGTGTGTGTATATGTGTGTGTGTGTGTGTATATATTTGTGTGTATATATGTGTGTGTGTGTATATACATATATGTGAGTGTGCATATATGTGTGTGTGTATATGTGTGTGTGTATATGTATGTGTGTGTATATATGTGTGTGGGTATATGTGTGTGCATGTGTGTATATATATGTGTGTATATAGATTTTGTGTATAATATGTGTATGTGTGTATATGTGTGTGTGTATGTATATACAATATATATATGTGTGTGTGTATATATATACTGTATGTGCTCCGGTTCTCGATTCATCTACTCTGGGCAAGATAGTCTTTGCCTCTACCCAATCTATATACATACATATATATAGATATAGATATATGTGTGTGTGTGTATACTGTATATATATACGGGAAGGATGTGCCGGCTCTGGAGACGGTCCAGAGGAGGTTTATGAGAATGATCCTAGGAATGAGTAGGTGAATATATGATGAGCGTTTGACGGCACTGGGCGCGTACTCGCCGGAGTTTAGAAAAATGAGGGGGGGACCTCATTGAAACGTACAGAATAGTGAAGGGCCTGGATAGAGTGGATGTGGAGAGGATGTTTCCACTAGTGGGAGAGTCTAAAACTGGAGGTCACAGCCTCAGAATTAAAGGACGTTCCTCAAGGAAGGACACGAGGAGGAATGTTTTTAGTCAGAGGGTGGTGAATCTGTGGAATTCATTGCGATAGACAGCGGTGGAGGCCAAGACAGTGGGTAATTTTAGGGCAGAGATAGATAGATT
>OY740823.1:0-45000 GCA_963514005.1 Raja brachyura
AGGATGCCCTTCCTCAAATTAGGAGACCAAAACTGCACACAATACTCCAGATGTGGTATCACCAGGGGCCCTGTACAACTACAGAATGATATATTTACTCCTCTACTCAAATCATCTCTTTATGAAGCCCAACACTTTTCAAGAAATGAGCGAGAGAGAAAATGGGGAATTATAGACCAGGTAGCCTGACATCGGCCGTGGGAAGATGCTGGAACAAATTAATAAAGGCGTAGTGACGGCGAATTTGGATGACAGTAAAATGATTGGTCCAAGTCAGCTTGGATTTGTGAAGGGGAAATCCTGCTTGACAAATCTTCTGGAATTTTTTGAGGGTGTGACAAGTAAAATGGAGAAAGGAGAGCCAGTGGATGCAGTGTATGCAGTGTATCTGGACTTTCAGAAAGCCTTTGAAAATGTCCCACACAGGAGATTAGTGGGCAAATTTAGAACACATGGAATTGGGGATAGGGTATTGGCAATGCATAGAGAATTGGTTGGCAGGCAAGGAGTAGGAATAAACGGGTCCCTGTCGCAATTGATAGGCAGTGGCGAATGGAGTGCCACAAAGCTCGGTGCCAGGGCCGCAACTTATTACAACATATAAGAATGATTTAGGTGATGGAATTCAAAGGAACACTAGCAAATTTGCAGATGACACATAGCTGGGTGGCAGTGGGAACTGCGAAGACGATGCTAGGAGGCGACTGGACAGGATGAGTGAGTGGACAGATGGATGGCACATGCAATATAATCTAGGTTAGGGTTCTGTGAGATTATCCATTTTGTCGGCAAGACCAAGGAGGCAGATTATTATCTGAATGGTGTCAGATTAGGGAAAACGGAAGTGCAACGAGACCGCGGTGTCCTTGTACACCAGTCACTGAAAGTAGACGTGCACGTACAGCATGCAGTGAAGAAAGCTAATGAAAAGTGGGATAACATTAGCTACACTCCAATCCACAGGAACTGATCAGAATCGATGGAACATTGGAAAATGACCACCATGCGTCCACACTTCCAAGAGCTACCTCCTTGAGTACCGAGGGATGCAAACCATGAGGCGCTGGGGATGATCAGGTTTCAGTCCCATCAGTCTACTCAATAATATTTCTCGCCTAATGCAAGTTTCTTTGACGTTTTTGTCCTCTGGCACCCTAGATCCGCTGTCTTCAAGTACATCTGGGAGATAGTTTGTGTTTTCATTAATCAAAACAGAACCAAAGTATCTGTTCAACTCATCTGCCATTCCCTTGTTTCCCATAATAATTTCACCTGTTTCTGCCTTCAAGGGACCCACATTTGTCTGTACTAATATTTTTTGTCTTAACATCCCTAAATAAGCTTTTACTATCCTTTATATTCTTGGCAAGTTTAACTACGTCATCTTTTCACCCCACATTGCGCGTTTTGTTATCTTCTGTTGTCCTTTGAAATGTTTCCAATCCTCTGGCTTCCCGCTGCACTTTGCTATGTTATAAACGTTTGATTTTAGCTTTATTCCATCCCTAACTTTACCTTGTCATCGACGGTTGCCTCTTGTTCCCTATATAATTTATCTTCCGATTGGAATGAAATGATCATGCAACTTCTGGATTATGGCCAGCCATTTTTGGCATAGCTGATTCGTCGTCATACCAGCTAGGATCCTCTTCCACTCGACCTTGGCCAGTTCCTCTCTCATGCCTTCATAATCCACTTTGTTCAACTGCAATACAGGCCCCATAGCAGGAGCGTCCACGTCGCGGGACTGGAAACTGGAAGTATCCAGAGCTAATTCTGCTAACACCATCATCTCTTGCGACAAGTGATGGTTTCCACTGAGTGTCGCCGGAAGCTTGCGCCCTTTTCAGGACGGACGATGACAGCGAGGCCAACATTGGTAACAAGATGGACACGAAAAGAAGAAGAACTGCAACTTTGGCACTTCTAATTTAACCTTCTCCCTCTCAAATTGCAGATTAAAACTTGTCATAATATGGTCACTACCTAGCGGTTCGTTCACCTTGAGTTCCGTTACTAAATTTGGTTCATTAGGCAACACTAAATCCAGAATTATCTTCTCTCTGGTAAGCTCCAGTACAAGCAGCGTTAAGAATCCATCTCGGAGGCACAACAAACTCCCTTTTTTGCGGTCCAAAACCAACCTGATTTTCGCAGTCTGCCTGCATACTGAAATATCCTATAACCACAGTGGCATTACCTTTGTTAATGCCAATTTTAATTCCTGCTGCATGCTGCACCCTATATCCAGACTACTTTCAGTCCCTATGTCACCCCCTAGCAAGGGACCGAATTGTACCCTCACCAACAGAGCTACCCTACCTCCTCTGCCTGTCCTTTCTATGGGACATACAGTGGCTTGCAAATGTTTTCATAAAATGGTCGGGTCCCTCGTTTCCCCCCACCCCCCACATATACACAGTTAAACACAATATATAAACCACTCCAAACTACTGTATGCACTCAACGGGGCAAAAACAAAAACAAGACAGACGGGCTGCAGAGGCCGCTGCAAACGTTGGTCGCGCCGCCTACAAAATGCCATTTGCTTACTTCACGGCCTGCTGTACCTGCATGTATACTTTCTGTGACTGGTGTACAAGGACACCCAGGTCCCGTTGCACTTCCGTTTTTCCTAATCTGACACCACTGTGAAAATAATCTGCCCGCTTGTTCTTGCCGCTAAAGTGGATAACCTCACATATATCGACATTATATTGCTTCTACATGCATCTGCCCACTCACTCAACCTGTCCAAGTCAACCTGCAACCTCCGAGCATCCCTCTTCGCAGTTCACACTGCCACCCAGCTATATGACATCTGCAAATTTGCTAGTGTTACTTTTAATTCCATGATCGAAGTCATTATTTTATATTGTAATTAGTTGCGACCCTAGCACCGAGCCTTGCGGCACTCCACTCTCCATTACCTGCCATTCTGACAGGGACCTGTTTATTACTGCTCGTTGTTTTCTGTTTGCCAACCAATTCTCTATCCATGTCAATACCCAATTCCTTGTGCTCTAAATTTCCCCACTAATCTGCTGTGTGGGACCTTATCAAATGCTTTCTTAAAGTCCAGATACACTGCATCCACGGGTTCTCCTTCATCCATTTTACTTGTCACGTCCCGAAAAGAAATCCTGAAATATAGGACCAATCGTTTTATTGTTATCGAAATTCGCTATTACATCTTTAAAAATTGACTCCAGCATCTGCCCCATGACCGATGTTAGGCTAACTGATCCATAATTCCTAGTTTTTCCTCTCGCTCTTTATTGAAAAGTGGGATAACATTAGCTACACTCCAATCCACCGGAATTGATCCAGAATCTATAGAACATTGCAAATTGACCACCAATGCGTCCACGCTTTCCAGAATCCCCTCCTTAAGTACACTAGGACGCAGACCACAGGCCCCGGTGGTTTATCAGCCTTCAGTCTCCCCAGTCCACCCAATAGTATTTCTCGTCTGATGCAAATGTATTCCAGTTTCACTCTCTTCCTGGATCCCCTGTCCTCTAGTACACCTGGAAGATTGATTGTATCTTCCTCAGTGAAGCCAGAACTAAAGTAGCTGTTCAAGTCTTCTGCAAATCCCTTGTTCCCCATAATAATTTCACCTGTTTCTGCCTTCAAGGGACCTACATTTGTCTTTACTAATCGTTTTTCCTTAGCATGCCTAAATACGTTTTTTCAATCCTTCTTTATATTCTTGGCCAGCTTACCCTCGTACTACATCTTTTCACCACTTATTGTCCCTTTTGTTACCTTCTGTTGTCCTTTGAATGTGTACCACTCCTCTGGCATCCCGCTACTCTTTGCTGAGTTATACACATTTTGTTATCTTTTATTCGGTCCATAATTTTCCTTATCAGCCACGGTTGCCTCTTACTCACCTTAGAATCTTTCTTCCACTTTGGAATGAAATGATCCTACATCTTCTGGATAATGCACTGAAATTCCTGCCATTGCTGTTTCACTGTCATTCCTGCTAGCATCCTTTTGCAGTCGACCTCGATATCCTCTCTCATGCCTTCATAATTCCCTTTTGTTCAACTCCAGCACTGACACTTCTGCTATAACCTTCTCCCTCTCAAATTGGAGATTAAAACTTATCATAATATGGTCAGTACCTAGCGGTTCGTTCACCTTGAGTTCCGTTACTAAATTTGGTTCATTAGGCAACACTAAATCCAGAATTACATTCTCTCTGGTAGGCTCCAGTACAAGCAGCTTTAAGAATCCATCTCGGAGGCACTACAAACTGGATGAGTTCAACGTGCAGATAGCTATTAATGAGTATGATACAGTTGGGATCGCGGAGACATGGCTCCAGGGTGACCAAGGCTGGGAGCTGAACATCCAGGGATATTCAATATTCAGGAGGGATAGAGAGAAAGGAAAAGGAGGTGGAGTTGCGTTACTGGTTAGAGAGGAGATTGACACAATGGAAAGGAAGGACATTAGCTTGGAGCATGTGGAATCGGTGTGGGTAGAGCTGCGAAACACTAAGCGGCAGAAAACGCGAGTGGGAGTTGTGCACAGGCCACCTAACAGTAGTAGTGAAGTTGGGGATGGTATCAAACAGGAAATTAGAAATGCGTGCGACAAAGGCAAAACAGTTCTAATGGGTGTCTTCAATCTACATATAGATTGGGTGAATCAAATTGACTGGGGCGCTGAGGAAGAGGATTTTTTGGAAAGTATGCGGGATAGTTATCTAAATCAACATGTAGAGGAACCAACGAGAGAGCAGGCTATTTTAGACTGGGTACTGAGTAAAGAGGAAGGGTTAGTTAGCAGTCTTCTTGTGCGTGCCCCCTTGGGCAAGAGTGACCATAATATGGTCGAGTTCTTCATTAGGATGGGGAGTGACATTGTTAATTCAGAGACAATGGTTCTGAACTTAAAGAAAGGTAACTTTGAGGGTATGAGACGTGAATAGGCCAAGATGGACTGGCAATCAATTCTAAAAGGGTTGACGGTGGTCACGCAACGGCAGACATTTAAAGACTGCATGGATGAACTACAAAAATTGTCCATCCCAGTTTGCCAAAAGAATAAATCAGGGAAGGTAGTGCGTCCGTGGATAACAAGGTAAATCAGGGATAGTATCAAAGCAAAGGATGATGCGTACGAAGTAGCCAGAAAAAGCAGCATACCAGAGGACTGGGAGAACTTCAGAGACCAGCAGAGGAGGACAAAGGGCTTGATTAGGAAAGGAAAATAGATTATGAAAGAAAACTGGCAGGGAACATACAAACTGACTGCAAAGGTTTTTATAGATATGTGAAGAGAAAGAGATTAGTTAAAACAAATGTAGGTCCCTTGCCGTCAGAAACAGGTGAGTTGATCATGGGGAACAAGGATATGGCGGACCAATTGAATAACTACTTTGGTTCCGTCTTCACTAAGGAAGACATAAATAATCTGCCGGTAATAGCAGGGGACCGCGGGTCAAAGGAGGACTCGAGTGAAATCCAGGTTAGTCGGGAAATGGTGTTGGGTAAATTGAATGGATTAAAGACCGATAAATCCCCAGGGCCAGATAGGCTGCATCCCAGAGTACTTAAGGAAGTAGCTCCGGAAATAGTGAATGCATTAGTGATAATATTTCAAAAGTCTTTAGATTCTGGAGTAGTTCCTGAGGATTGGCGAGTAGCAAACGTAACCCCTCTTTTTAAGAAGATAGGGAGAGAGAAAACGGGGAATTACAGACCAGTTAGTCTAACATCGGTAGTGGGGAAACTGCTAGAGTCAGTTATTAAAAATGGGATGACAAATTCAGCATGGATTTACGAAAGGTAAATCATGTCTGACGAATCTTGTGGAATTTTTCGAGGATGTAACTAGTAGCGTGGATGGGGGAGAACCAGTGGATGTGGTGTATCTGGACTTCCAGAAGGCTTTCGACAAGGTCCCACATAAGCGATTAGTATATAAACTTAAAGCATGTGGCATTGGGGGTTCAGTATTGATGTGGATAGAGAACTGGCTGGCAAACAGGAAGCAAAGAGTAGGAGTAAACGGGTCGTTTTCACAATGGCAGGCAGTGACTAGTGGGGTACCGCAAGGCTCAGTGCTGGGACCCAGCTATTTACAATATACATTAATGATCTGGATGAGGGAATTGAAGGCATATTGCCTCCAAGTTTACGGATGACACTAAGCAGGGGGGCAGTGTTAGCTGTGAGGAGGATGCTAGGAGACTGCAAGGTGACTTGGATAGGCTGGGTGAGTGGGCAAATATTTGTCAGATGCAGTATAATGTGGATAAATGTGAGGTTATCCACTTTGGTGGCAAAAATGGGAAAGCAGATTATTATCTACATGGTGGCCGATTAGGAAAAGGGGAGATGCAGCGCGACCTGGGTGTCATGGTACATAAGTTATTGAAAGTAGGCATGCAGGTGCAGCAGGCAGTGAAGAAAGCGAATGGTATGTCTGCTTTCATACCAAAAGGATTTGAGTATAGGAGCAGGGAGGATCTACTTCAGTTGTATAGGGTCTTGGTGAGACCACACCTGGAGTATTGCGTACAGTTCTGGTCTCAAAATCTGAGGAAGGACATTATTGCCATAGTGGGAGTGCAGAGAAGGTTCACCAGATTGATTCATGGGATGTCAGGACTGTCTTATGAACAAAGACTGCATAGACTCGGTTTATACTCTCTAGAATTTAGGAGATTGAAAGGGGATCTTAGAAACTTACAAAGTTCTTCAGGGATTGGACAGGCTAGATGCAGGAAGATTGTTCCCGATGTTGGGGAGGTCCAGGACAAGGGGTCACAGCTTAAGGATAAGGTGGAAATCCTTTAAGATGAGAAGGACCTTTTTCACACAGAGAGTGGTGGGTCTCTGGAACTCTCTGCCACAGAGGGTAGTTGAGGCCAGTTCATTGGCTATATTTAAGAGGGAGTTAGATGTGGCCCTTGTGGCTAAGGGGATCAGAGAGTGTGGAGAGAAGGCAGGTACGGGATACTGAGTTGGATGATCAGCCATGATCATATTGAATGGCGGTGCAGGCTCGAAGGGCAGAATGGCCTACTCCTGCACCTAATTTATATGTTTCTATGTTTCTAACTCCCTTTTTAGGGTCCAGAACCAACCTGATTTTCGCTGTCTGCCTGCATACTGAAATACCCCATAACCACAGTGGCATTACCTTTGTTAATGCCAATTTTAATTCCTGCTGCATTTTGCACCCTATATCCAGACTACTGTCAGTCCCCATGTCACCCCAAGCAAGGGACTGAATTGCACCCTCACCAACAGAGTTACCCCACCCTCCTCTGCCTGTCCATTCTATGGGACATGCAGTGGCTTGCAAATGTTTTCATCCCCCTTTACTTTTCCACATTTTGTCACGTTGAAATCACAAAGGTAAATGTATTTTATTGGGATTTGATGTGATAGAGCAACACAAAGTGGCGCATAATTGTGAAGTGGAAGGAAAATGATACAAGGTTTTCAATTTGTTTTACAAATATAAAACTGAAATGTTTGGCGATCAAAGGTGGAAACGTTCAAGGGGTATGAAAACGTTTGCAAGCCACTGTAACCATGAATATTCAATTCCCAGTCCCAATCCTCCTGCAACCATGTTTCCGCAATCTCCACAATGTCATATCTGCCGATCTCTAACTGAATCTCAAACTCGTCCACTTTACTTCTTATACTTCGTGCATCACCTTTCAGACTGATTCCTATTTCACTTGGCCAAACTCTCTTATCCGTGGGTGAGCATTCCGCCCCGTTCATTCTGTTGCCTTTCTTGACTTTTCCTGTACTCTCTTTCCCCTTAACTCCAACCTTGTATTTCCAACACCCCCCCCACCCCCCCCCCCCCCCCCCACCTCCACCCTTACCCCAAAATATATCCCAGTGGTCTTAGAATCTAAATCCCTGCCGCATGCACCAGCATCTATTTTCCTGCATCTAACCTGTCCAATCCCTTAAGAAATTTAGATAAGTGTATGAGATCCCCTCTCATACTTCTAAATTCCAGTGAACGAAAGCCCTGTCGATCCATTATTTCATCATTTGTCAGTCGCGTCATCCCAAGGATTAGCCAAGTGAACCTACGATACACTCCCTCAATAGCAAGAATGTCGTTCCTCAAATTAGGAGATCAACACTGCACACAATAGTCCACGCGTGGTCACAGCGCCCTGTACAACTGCAGTAGATCCCTTTTGCTCCTATACTCAAATCAACTCGCTATGAATGCCAGCATACCATTTGCTTCCAAGGCAGGAACGGGGTACTGATTGTGCACGATCAGCCATGATCACATGGAATGGAGGTGATGACTCGATGGGCAGCATGGCCTACACCTGCACCTACTGTCTATTGTCTATTGCCACTCCTGCTGAACCTGCATGCTCACTTTCAGTGACCGATGAACAAGGGCACCAAAGTCCATCCCGTCATATGTTGCCGCCAACCTCGTTGACTTCCTCAGCTTATAACTCAGTGGGTGGCAAAGTGATTGTTCTTATTTCAAGTAAAACCTGCATTCCGCATCTCCCCATTCATCCTCCACGCACGTCGTACCGGCTTAAAAGTCGTCTTGTTGAGTCATTGTCTGTACTCGTTCTCACATAAAAACAACTAACAATGACTTGTTTGCTTTACCGTCGGCACCTTTTTGCGCCACCCTCTTTAGTTTGTTATTTTTCTCTCTATATCCTCGTCTATATTTTTCGTTTCCCCCTCCCCCGGCTCTCAATCTGAAGAAAGGGCTCGAACCGAAACGTCACCAGTTCCTTTTCTCCGGAGATGCTGTCTGAAAAGCTCAGTTAATCCAGATTCGTCTATCTTCGGCTTAAAACAGTATTTGCAGTTCCTTCCAACACAGAGTTCTTCCATCGCTATAGTTGAGACACTGATTGTTTTGCTGCACTCCCTCTTCACACTGTGATCCGGCATTTTCTCAAACCTAACGTTGCATTCGAGTTATCGCCGTGGCATAATGTAAACTATGATCTCAGGCACAGCTTTTTGTTGCAACTGTGAATGTGTGAACGAATGCTGGTGCCAGGTCGGCAGTGACATTTCGATTTTATGCCATACGTTCAGGCAGTGTGAAGAATAGCACCAGGCAGAATAGCACGGTGCCGATATAGTCTGAGAAGTCTCCACTAAATTAAGACAGGAATCGAGGTCCTCGATTTCCCACTTGTTTGAACACTGACTCGAAATTAGCTTCCTGTTCCTTCGCTGTCAGGAAATTTAGATATGACCACAAAACTGACCTTCGGAACATGGTTCCGTGCGCTTTCAGCCCCGTGCAAGCATCTCATGTTTGTTCACCTGTTTATATATGGGCAGTGTTAAAACGTTATGCAGTGGGGAAATACATTCCACTGGTTTGTTTGAATGTTGTAGCTCTGCTTCAAGAAAATCAGTATTTTTGTTGTCGATAGGACACAAAAAGCTGGAGTAACACTGCGAGGAGGATGCACTTCTGGCGAATGAATGAGTGATGTTTCGGGTCGAGACCCTTCTCAGACGAAAACGCACGGGAAAAGAAAACGAGAGATAAAGGCGATGATGTGGGGAGATATTGAACACTGACCAAAACATATGCAAAAAAGTAACGATGATAAATGAAACATGCCTTTGTTAGCTGCTTATTTTGTGAAAACGTTGGTGGGAGAGGGATGGAGAGAGATTGAATGCCGGGATAATGAAGTTAGGGAAATGAATATTCGTACAACTGGGCTGTAAGCTTCCCAATTTGCGTTTGGCCTCACTCTGGACAATGGAGGGCAGAAAGGTCAGTGCGGGAATGGGATGGAGAAGGAAATTAAAAGGTCTGGCAAACGGGAGATCAGGTAAGTCGAGGAGGACCTGAATATGTTCATGTTTTCTGGTTGGAACTGTTACATACAATCGAGGTGCTTCAATTTAAGACATTATATTCACTATTAAAGCAAACTCCATAATGGTGTCCACCGAGAGTACATTACCAACCAACATAATTTATTCAAATAATTGTACAGATAAGCTTGCTGCCTGACAATCATATGTAACTCGAGCCAGTCCATGGGTTATAATTGAAGTGTAAATTAATCGGTGTATATTGGATAATTCATTTCGAATGGCAATATCACCATCCGGCAAGAATCACACTGCGCCTTTAATTTGCCTTGCACCACTGTGAAATGCTGTAGATTATCCTCACCTTCAATAAATGGCGAGATGCATTCGTTTGATTCACGTTTATAATAATATTGCCGTTCCCCGCAGAGTGATGTGTTCGATTCCCACCTTATCTTCCCTCTGACCCAGCATTCAGCGATCGAGCAGAATTGATCAATGAAAATCACACTACACTTGGCAGACAATGTATGCACGAATCGAGCCACCGACCAAACTAGCACTCAAAGCCACAACCGCCGCCGAACCCATTTCTATCAGTCATTCGTACAACCCAGACGATTTAGTGGATCCTTGCTCAGTACGGTGTCTGGCGTTATGGGGAGCACTAACTTATGGACTTACTTTCGGCATGCACATAACCCGTTCCACCCACTCAAGGTATCGTTTCTACTGCAGCTTCAACATGACAAATTGCAATTTCACCCCGGCTTGCCAGTGCTACAATGCGCCTTCACTCTGCCTCGTCCCCAGTGCATCTTCACCCTGCTTAGTCCTCATTTCGCCTTCACTGTGCCAAATCTTCACGCGCTTCATCGGAGCACTCTCCACCACAGCATCTCCTGCACAATCCCGATTGCACCTTGCCCTGATCCCTTCGTACGTCCTCCTTGTCTGAATCCCGCTGCATATACACCTTGTCCAGTCCGCGCTGCTCCTTTATATCATCCAGAACAACCTCGCCTCGCCCTCCATAACTGAAGCTGCAGATACATCATTTCCAGACGTCATCCAAACCACACACACCCCGAAACTTTGTATGCGCATTGACTCAGTACTTTTCCCGCTACATTCTGCACTTTGTCATTAATCCCTCATGCCCGTCAAACACATTCCAAATGTGTCTTGTCCATTTAACAACGCGCACATATTACGTGCAGTTCTCATGAATATTTCCAAAGCCATTTACTTTATTCGCCGTCAAATAATATCATGGATGGATTGTTACTTTACATGCATTGTGTAGACAGAGAAAGCAATTCGTTCAGGTTTGTTGTCCAAGCTGTAGCTTGTATTCTCGGTATCACGACCGTCTCCCATGACTATAGCAAGAGTTAATGTTTTAAAGAAAGACGCATAACGTGCAGGAGTAACCAAAGTTCAGGCAACTTCCTTGATATGGTGTTGAAGCCAAGACCGTTAGACGACGTTGAAGCCAAGACCTTTCCACGTGGACTCGCTCCTACTCCTGCCCTCCCGATTCCCCCTCAATGTACCTTCTTTCCTCTCGATTCACCCTCGGTAACTCTCAAACCTCTTGCATCAAATGTGCTGACAGATTCATTTCGCGCCGTAGTCTAATTATCTGCCTATCGATGACCAACCCGCCTGCGTTCACCTGCCATTTGAGATACTTTGTCTTGCAACTCCTTTCTTCCGCCTTTATTTCCCGCACAAACAATCTGAACAACGGCGCCGACCCGAAACGTCGTCTATCCATTTTCTCCAGGGATGCTCCCTGACCCGCAGAGTAACTCCTGCAAGCTTGTCTCTTTCTGGCAATACGGCTTCCGCGGCACATGGTTTATATGAGTCGTCATTGATCTCAGCTATGAAATTCTTATTCTTTTTCTTTATCCTGCAGTGAACGTGTTTGTCGATTCTGATCCTGTCCCGGGTGAGTGTGGTCTCTCCAAATGCATCACTCGCTACCTGGTTGGAATGTCAATGGCCGATCTCCTGGTCATCATCACCGACGTCTTATTGAGAACAGTTTCTATGATGTATTTTCCACGTTCATTTCTTGAACATAACGCCTGTCTGCTCCACAAACGCGGTCCTAGTGGTAGCAGCCACGCTAATCTCTGTCTGGTTCACGGGTCGCGTTTACATTGGATCGATTCTTGGCCATTTGCTATCAGAATGTGAAAGCAAAGTATTGCACCGAGAGAACGGCAACAGTTATTATGGGGATTGTGAGCGTATTTAGCTGTTTAATAAGTGTGCCCTGGTATTTTACAATGGACCCAGAATATAATATAGAAAATATACCCAGGGGCTGCATCTTCAAACAGGCTTTCTTGAACTTAACGTCATGGGCTTCATTTGAGCTGCTGATGTTCAGCTTAGTTGCGTGGATCCCGTTCTTTTTGTTGCTGTTGCTCAATTCACTGACCGCTAGACATGTTTTAATGTCCGGTCGAGTCCGCAGAGGGCTTCGCGGCCGTAATACTGGAGATAATGACACGGAGATGGAGAAACGAAGGAAATCCGTTCTACTCCTCTTCTGTATATCCGCAGTTTTCTATTGTTATGGAGCACAGAAATAATATATGTATTGTCAGAGCGTGTATTCGGGACTCCGTATGTCAGGGCAGTGACTTCGAAATCAGTTGCGTTCATGCTTCAACTTTTGAGTACCTGTACAAACACGGCAATATATGTCCTGACACAAAACAAATTCAGAGAGCAGATGAAGAGCGCCGTGAGGTACCCAATTTATCTAATTGTAAAGTTAGTGAAAAGTAGGAATGCTTGTTGATGCGCACCGGACAGAGAGAGAGAGAGAGAGAGAGAGAGAGAGAGAGAGAGAGGAGAGAGAGAGAGAGAGAGAGAGAGAGAGAGAGAGAGAGAGAGAGAGAGAGAGAGAGAGAGAGAGAGAGAGAGAGAGAGAGAGAGAGAGAGAGAGAGAGTGACAGAGAGAGAGAGAGGAGAGAGAGAGAGAGAGAGAGAGAGAGAGAGAGAGAGAGAGAGAGAGAGAGAGAGAGAGAGAGAGAGAGAGAGAGAGAGAGAGAGAGAGAGGAGAGAGAGAGAGAGAGAGAGAGAGAGAGACGGGGAGAGAGACGGGGAGAGAGAGAGACAGAGATAGAGGGGGGCAAGGGAGATGGAGAGAGGGAGGGAGGGAGGTGAGGAGCGAGAGGGAGGGAGAGAGCGAGAGGGAGGGTGGAGAGAGAGAGATAAGAGAGGAACGGAGAGAGTGAGAGAGAGAGATGGAGAGAGAAGGAGATATAGAGCGGGTTTAACTAGGAGGGATAGAGGGGGAATGAAAGGGGTGAGAGAGAGAGACAAGAGAGAGAGATGGGGAGAGAGAGAGAGACGGAGAGAGAACGAGAAACAGGAAGACAGAGAGAATGAGTGGAAACTAGACAGAAATAGAGAGAGAAAGTGAGATGACGAGAAAGAAAGAGAAAGCGAGTTAAAGAGAGAGAGAATGGCAGATGGAGAATTAATTACGACTTGTTTTAAGTACAATAGATCTGCCCTGTATTGGAGATACAGAACATAAAATAATTACATAGAAATATCGCTGGAGGAGATAGAGAAGACAATTGGTAGGATGAAATCAAACAAAGCCCTAGGCAGCGACGCTTTCCTTATAGAATGATATAAAATATTTCGGAATGAGCTGAACCCATTTCTTCTGAGAAACGTTAACTGGATTATCAAGGAAAGCAAGACACCCCCGTCATGGAAAGAGTCAATTATAATATTAATCCCCATAGAGAACAAAGACAAGGGAAATTGTACCAACCACAGACCGATATCAATTCTAAATGTGGACTATAAATTATATTCTTCAATTATCTCCAAACGATTTGAAAGTTCATGCCAGATTTAATTGATGAAGACCAGACCGGTTTTATAATAGGCAGACAAACACAGGACAGTATTAGAAGAACCCTACATATAATACACAAGATACAAAAGGAAAGTATGCGTGCTGTCCTGATACGCCTAGACGCGGAAAAGGCTTTTGATAGGGTTAATTGGGAATTCTTGTATCAAACAATAGAAAGATTTGGCTTTACCGAAGATGAATTCAAGTTATTAAAGCAATTTACCAGCAACCTACTGCAAGAATAAAGGTGAATTGGTCTCAACTGAGAGATTTGTGTTAGGAAGAGGAACGAGACGGGGATGTTGTCTTCACCCTACCCTGGTTGCTATATATATTGATGGATTGGCTCAAGCGATTCGTCAAGAAGTGGAACTGAGGGGAGTAACTATAAGAGACTGGGAACATACAATTGGCCTTTTTGCAGATGATGTAATGATGTATCTCAAGAAGTAAACACTTAACTTTCAAGGATGATGGGGATCATGGATACATTTAATTTTTATGCAGGATATAAGGTGAATATTTCAAGAATTCAAATCCTCCTATTTATTTGTCCTAATTCAGAAGAAATCATACAAAATTATAGTATTAAATGCAATTCAAAATGAATAAAATACCTAGGGGTACATATAACAAAAAAAATCAATGTTCTATGGGGCCAATTATAATCACATCAATCAAAACATAAGAAATAGAAACATAAGATATAGAAAGATGGTCCACCTACCCAATGGATTTTAGTAGTAAGATAAATGTGGTGAAAATGAATGTTTTGTCAAGGCTATTGTACTTATTTCAATCTCTGCCAATAGAGGTACCATTAAAACAATTCACTTGGAATAGGATAAATTAATATCTAGATTTATTTGGGGGAGGAAAGAAGGCCAGAATTCGAGAGACAACACTCCAGTTGCCAAAGGACAAATGTGGAATGTCACTTCCAAATTTTAGGATATATTTCTCTGCAGCCCAACATCGGCCACTAATTAATTGCTGTGAGGATTGCTACATAGCTAGGTGGAATAAAATTGAGACATATATCCCTGACTTCCACATCCAAACACTTTTGGGGAAAAAAGCGTTTCCTGGACATATCAGGAAGATAATCGATCCAATAACGATATTTACTTTGGAAACCTGGTTCACTCTTACCAGACAACTTAAACTGAATAAACGACAAAATGTTTTAAGATGCATAGCTTTGGATAATGAATTTAAACCAAGGACGTATGACTCAACATTTAAAGAGTGGATGGAGAAAGGGATGACTGCATTTTGTACTGTTATTGGAAATGGAGACTTAAGAAGTTTTCAGGATTTGAAGGATGGATTTGCATTTCAGAACCAAGACATGTTTAGATACCTCTAATTGAGAGGTTATTACAATAAAAGGGTAAAAAGGGAGGTACTAGAAGACAATAATCCAGTGATAGAAGTGATAGTTAATGCGTATCATCAAAAAACTTTAAGGATTATTTATAAACTTTATCATAGTTTAATGGAAAGTCAAGCTAAAACTACATTTTATGTAAAATTAAAGTGGGCAAGGAATTGAACATCACAAGCTCAGAATAAGAATGGCATCATATGTGTGTTAGAGTACAGACATCCACTAATTCACAAAATTGGAGAACAATTGATTGGAAAATTTTGATTCGTTTCTTTATTGCGCATAACATAAAAAGCAAGCAAATTCTAAGGCAGCAAACATGCTGGAGGCAATGTGGTCAAACAGACGCAAATCATGCACATATCTTCTGGAGATGCCCAAAAATAGAACCATTTTGGGGACAGAGTGAATTCAGAATTAATGGAGGTATCAGGATATATAGTTTCCAAGAAGTGTTCCATTTTATATCTGGGTAATATATATACAGTGGTGCTGAAGGAAGATCATTACTCGGTTCAAATCCTACCCACAGATGGCAGAAAGGCGTTTGCAAGAAACTGGCTTGGAGCGGACATACCAAGACTTAGACAATGGTTAGACATAGTACAGGAAATATTTGTCATGGAGAAAATGACATATTCTCTAAGAGTGAAGGAAGACGAGTTTAACAGAAAATGGGGAATGGATTAGGTATAGAATAAAGACATCAACACTGTACTGTTATTGACAATAATGTAAGTTATTGGAAAATGTTTTAATAGAAAATAGTTCTGTATACGGCATCACTAATTGTAAACTGAATCCCCCCGCTACACTGTTGTACGATTCACTGTATTGTTGTATGTTTCACTGTTATAATTGTGTTTTATTTGTGTATACATAAAAGCAATAAAAACGAAAGTGAATAGTTTATAAAGAGAGAGAGAGAATAAAGACAATAGAAGAAGAGAATGAGAAAGATAGGGGAGATATATCTATATATATATATAGAAAAGGGGAGATAGAGAGAGAGAATGGAAAGAGGAGTGGATAACGAGAGCGAACGAGAAAGGAGAGAGAGATAGATAGAGAGAGAGAGAGGAGAGAGAGTGAGAGAGAGAGAGGAGAGTAAAGTGAGAGAGAGAGATAGATAAAGAGATAGAGATAGAGAGAGTGAGTGATATATATATATATATATATATATAGCGGGGGATTCAGTTTACAATTAGTGATGCCGTATATATATATATATATAGAGAGAGAGAGAGACAGACAGAGAGAGGGGAGATATAGTGATACATAGTGATAAAGAGACAGATAAGGAGAGAACGAGAAAAAAAATAGAGAGAGAAAGCGAGAGGGAGCGAGAGAGCGAAAGAGAGAGATAACGTAAGAGGGGGGCGAGGGAGAGGGGGGGTAGAGCACGAGAGAGGAAAGAGAAGGAGAACGAGAGGACGGAACTATAGATGCTCGAAAATCGAAGGTAGACAAAAAATCTGGAGTAACTGAGCGGCTGAGTCAACATCTCTGGAGCGAAGGAACTATGTAACGTTTCGGGCGTCTCAAGAAGTGTTTCGGCCCGAAACGTTGCCTATGTCTTTCGCTCCATTGATGCTGCCTCACCCACTGATTTTCTCCAGCATTTTTGTCTACGATTGAGATAGCGACTGTGAGAGAGCGAGATAGAGAGAGAAAGGAGGGAAATAATGAGAATAGAGAAAGAGAGAAAGAGCGAGCGAGAGAGAGAACGGGAGCGTGAGATATAGAGATACTGAATGAGAGCAAGAAGAGAGAGAGAGAAAAGGGGGAGATAGAGAGAGAGAATGGAAAGAGAGTGGATAACGAGAGCGAACGAGAAAGGGAGAGAGAGATAGATAGAGAGAGAGAGAGAGGATAGAGAGTGAGAGAGAGAGAGATAGAGAGAGAGAGAGAGAGAGAGAGAGAGAAGGAAGAGAGAGAGAGAGAGAGAGAGAGAGAGAGAGAGAGAGAGAGAGAGAGAGAGAGAGAGAGAGAGAGAGAGAGAGAGAGGAGAGAGAGAGAGAGAGAGAGAGAGAGAGAGAGAGAGAGAGAGAGAGAGAGAGAGAGAGAGAGAGAGAGAGAGAGAGAGAGACGGAGAGGAGTAGTGAATAAATAAAGTCGAATGTTTCTCTAGCACCGATGAAATAACACGCAGAGATATTGATCACTGACGAATTATGATACCAATTTATAGGGGGTGGCTGAAACATGCAGAATAGTGAAAAGCTTGGATGGAGAGCATGTGGGAGGATAGTACTGGGAGCGTCTAGGACTAGCGGTCACAGCCCCAGATATACAAGTCGGTATTTTAGGAAGGAGATGAGGAGGTTATTCTTTAATCAAAGTGTGGTTAATCTGTGGAATTCTTTGTCGCGGCCAAGAAGAAGGCCACAACGATGAAATAGGCGAAGGAAGGTGGTCAGCCAGTAGGTGGAGCGGAATAATGACAAAGTAGACGGAAGAACGCTGTGGCAACGGTGCAGAGGGTGAATTGGTGGGATTTGGGGAAAAGAGAGGAAGGTAACAGCGGGAATCACAGGGGTGGTGGTTCGTGCGGAGTGAAAAGTGAAAATTGAAACGTGTTGAGGAGCGTGAAATTAGGAGGGAGAGAGAGACTGATTACCGCCGTGGACTCCGTGCAGTTGGACGCTGTTAATCTCTTTCAAGGACCAGACGGTCTCTGTCCGTGCACTCGGCTCGGCAACTTATAAAGATGTCAAGCACAGACATCCGCGAGAGGGGACAACGTGTGTGGCTCCACCATCGGGGAAATACCCCGGAGGCGGACAATAACGCTAGACTTCCAGCGATCGCCAATCAAGATTGCTTCCGGCAGTTTTGAAATCGATCGTGTGACTGTGTTAGAAACCCAATCACCTCGAACATTTGGTCACCAATCCTGCCAACGTTATCTTCTCCCAGTCTTTTTATTCCGTTCGTGCCCACTGACTTCACACGTTAGCGCTTACACAACCTCTGCTGCAAATGAGATGAAACAGGAAATAGAAGAGGAGGGGGGGTAGTGGGAGGGTGGTATAGATGGGAACGAGGGGGGAGACTGTGGGGAGCTGGAATACATAAAAAAAGACAGGGCGAAGAGAAATAGACAGAGGACGGCGAGGGAGAAGAGAGAGACGGGCAAGGAAAGAAAGGGGCAGAAATGAGGGGCGTGAGAGAGAAAGGCAGCTGGATGGGGACATCAATGATTGGGATTAAGAGAGGAGGGAGGAGAGAAGTGAATGGAAAGCAGCGTGGGGAGGGGAGAGACTGGGAGGCGGAATGTAGCGAGGAATGTGCGATGCGGATGAGAGATGGACAGAGGGTGGGGAGAGTGAGACCGAGCGAGATATTCTGTGAGTGAGAGTGCGTTGGGCGACTAAGATGGAGGGAGCGGAGATGGAGGCTGGAAATGGAAAGAATAATGTAAGCATGAGATGATAGGGAGAGGTAAGGAGAGGGAGAAAGAAGCAGAATGAAGGAAAATGAAATAGATGAGGTCAGAGCGGGGGTGGAGAGCGTCGGGAAGATTAGGGAGGTAGCGAGTGGGATGTGGAAAGCGGGTGGGAAAATATAAGGGGTGGGTGAGGAGCGGAATATATAGAGTGGAAGGCAGAGTGAGGCGGGAGGAGAGGGAGATAGGTTGCGCTGAGGAGACATGGGATGCGGGAAATAAAAGGGGTGAATGAGCGGATTACGAGATGACGAAGAGGGATGGTATCACGAAGCGGGAGGAGGAAGAGAGGTGGGAGAGATAAAGAGGAAGGATTGACGGGGAAAGAGAGTGGAGGGGTGGAAAGGGCGAACACAAGGGTAGAAGGAGTCCTGGCTAAGCTAATCCAACTTGCCTGCGTTTGGTCCACATCCCTCCAAACCTGTCCTATCCATGTAGCTGTCTAGCATTTTTGAGACGTCGGGATAGTCCCAGCCTCAACTATCTCTTCTGGTAGTTTGTTCCATACAACCACCACACTTTGTGTGAAACATTTACCCCTCAGATCATATCAAAACGTTTCCACTTCATCTTAAACATATGTTCCCCGGTCGCTGATTCACTTACTCTGGGAAGGAGACTCTGTGTATCAACTTGATCTACTCCTCTCGTGATTTGATAAACTTCTATCAGATCGCCCCTCTTCCTCCTGCTCTCCAGGGAATATAGTTCCAGCCTACTCACGCTTGCCCTGTATCTCAGACCCTCTAGTCCTGGACACATCCAAGTAAATATTCTCTGTATCCTTTCAAGGTTAACACCTTTCCAACAGCACGGTGCCCTGAACTGAACACAATACTCTAAGTATGTCTCGCCAACTTCTTATACATCTCCAACATAACCACCCATCTTCCATAAGGACTGATGAAGGCCAAAGTGTCAAAATCCTCTTCGACCACCTTATCAACCTGCGACTCGACGTTCAAAGGAACATGTACCGGCACTTCTTGATCCCTCTGCTCCACAAGACTCCCGAGAGCACTAACATTCACTGTGTAGGCCCTTGCCATGTCATATTACCTAAAATGTTGCATTTCACCTCTCACTGCATTAAATATCATCATCCATTCCACAGCCCACCAGGCCAATCATTCCAGATCGTGCTGTAATCGTTCACAGCCAACTTCATTATCTGCTAAACCACATACTTTTATATCATCAGAAAACTTCCTTATCTTGCCATGTATATATGCGGTGGAGCGAGAATGGGGAAATAGGGTATGTGGGGAGCAGACGGAAGGGGAAAGCAAGAGAATGGAACCGCGATATGGAGAGGGGTGTCGCGGCAACGGAGAGCGAGAGAGAGAGTGGCGGAATCAGTGATGTAAATGAAGAGCATGGAATCGAGAGCATGTGTTAGCGATCAATAGCCATACAGAGAGAGCAGTGGAAAGTAGCTATAGAGAGGGCAAGAACAAGGATATAAAGGATAGAGTGATGGGAATGCAGATGGATAGAAAAGAGAGGGGGGGTTGAATGAAGGAAAATATAGATGTATGGTGGAGCTGGAGGATGAAGGGGTGGAGTGAGAGAAAGAGTAAATGGAGAAGAGATACATGGGAGACTGAACGAGGGAGGTGCGGTGAAATAGAAGTCAGAGAAGTTCGCAGGGAGAGAGGCAGGGGAGTGAAAGATTACGTATTGTGTCCAAAGAAAGACAGAGACAGATTGCTAAAGTATAGAGATAGTCGTAGTTGGGAGAATGGTTCGAGACAGGACGGCGGCAACTATGTGGAAAGTAAGGGACAGGGAACATGGGAGAGAGAGTGGACAGCGGAAAGCGGGAGACTAGATGAGGCGAAGTAGGAACAGGTGAGGAAATGGATAGGGAGTGATGGAGGGTTGAGTGTGGGAGGGAAGAAAACTATGTGAAAAAGTTGTGCTGAAGTCAGTAAATTATGACAGTGCAAGTGGGAGAGAAGTGAGACTGAACGGGGTGAGATAGAGGGGGGGAACGGTGATATGTACCGGAGGAAGATAGGGGAGGGAGTTGGGGGAACGAGGCAGGGATAGAGACGTAAGCCAGAGAGAAAAAGAATCTCCGTTGAGCTAGAGTGTGGAGGAACTGTGGGGTGATAAATGACTGGGCAGAGACGTGAAGAGGCAGGGGGCAGAGACAAGAGAGAGGAGCAGGGTGACGTTTTTGTACAGTTTAGTTTGGAGCCACAGCGCGGAAACAAGCCCTTCAGCCTACCGAGTCCACGACGACCAACCAGCCATTCGCGCAAATTAACACTATCCTATACACACTCGAGACAATTTCCACTTAAACCAAGACAATTAACACAAAAACCTGTACGTCTTTCGAGTATGGGAGGTAATCGAAGATCTTTGAGAAAACCCATGTATCCACGGGTAGAACGTGGAATCTCCGTACAGACAGCACCCGTAGTCTGGATCGAACCCAAGCGCTGTAAGGAGACAACTCTACCGCTGCGTCGCCGTGCCGCCTCGTGGCAAAAGAGCGAGAGTAATTCGGTCAAATATGAGGATGTGCGTGGGAGAACAAGAAGGGACACTGTGGAGAGAGTGGAAATAGAGGATAGAGACGGGAAGAATATGAGAAGTAAGGTGACTGGTGGTAAACAGAGGAAGGGGGAGAAAGAGTGTTTTTTCGTAAATCCATGCTCCCTCGGACAGGTCCAGCTACTGCTATCCAAATGTGCCGCTATTTCATCTTTTATTATTGACTCTAGCATCATCCCACCACCGTTGTCAGGTTAACTGGTCTATGATTCCCAGGTTTCTCTCTGCCGCCCGTCTTGAATGTGGAATAACATTAGCTACCCTCCAATCCACAGGAACTGATCCTGATTCTATAGAACATTGGAAAATGATCACCAATGCGTTCACGATTTCTAGAGCCACTTCCTTAAGTACGCTGGGATGCAGATCATCAGCCTCTGGGGATTTATCAGCATTCAGTCCCATCGGTCTATCCAACAACATTTCCTGCCCAATGTGAAGTTCCTTCAGTTCCTCCGTAACCCTTTGTCCTCTGGCAATGTGAAGATGAGTGTGGAAGAACAAGAAGTGACAATGCGGAGAGAGTGGGAATAGCGGATAGAGACAGGGAGAAGTAAGGAGACTGGTGGAAAACAGACCAAAGGGGAGAACGGTTGGGTCAGAGACAGAGATCGAGGCGAGTGATAGGAAACGTAGGGTTCGTGAAAGTAGAAGAGGGAAAGAAAGTGGAGTGAAAGCTTGGAGTGAAATATGTTGCGGCAGAGAGACAAAGAGCGAAGTTGAAGGTGCTTAGAGAGAGGGACATCGGGGTGCGATAAATTACGGGAAGTGGTGAGTCTCGGGGTAGTTGTGAGAGGGAAGGAGAGCGACTTTGAGAGAGGGGCGACCGAGGGAAAGGCAGGGACATGAGTTGGGGCGAAAGAATGGATGTGGGTAGAGATAGTGAGAAGGTTGGAGCGATTGGAATGGGAAGGCCGAGAGCGAGAGGAAATGTGGGGAGCGGAGAGAGAGCAGGCTGGAGCCAGTAACAAGAAAGGAATGAAAGGAACAGTGGTGTTCTGTCACAAACTGAGACAGACAGAGTGAGACAGAGACAGAGACAGAGACAGAGAGATGGAGAGAGAGAGTGAGAGGGGGGGAGAGGGGAGTGAGAGAGAAAGAAGGATAGAAAGAGAGACATAAAGTAGCAACGTTACAAAATTTTGAAATTTTAAAAATCAAATCTGCAATTTATCCCATCAGATAAAGCATAAAAAGAAGTTTAATTTGACACCTAATTTACGTTCATATCTTCAGTATTAAGAAAGTTATGGCCATTTTCATACTCGGAAATTAGCATCTTGTTCCCCATTGTCTTTCAATTGACTGAACTCAAAAGCTGTGATCTGGAACAGTTAAAAGCCCATAACTTTCTTAAAAATTAAGAGAACTCAATGAAATGTTCAATTATTATAGATTGAAGCATTCTGAAACAAATATGAAACAATCTTACTTGGATGACCTGAAATTAAAGCATATAATTAGTTAATTATCTAAGTGTAGCTAATTACAAAATTCAATGAGTCGATTTAAACACCTATCCATTTCTTAAGAAAAGATAAACTTTCTTTAAATTGTCTAAGTGTCCAAATAACATTCACACAATAATCCAAAATAAAACATATTTTTTAAATCTCATTTTCATGAATTTCTGGGCCAAATGGAAGGAATTTAGTGTTTGATTCCTGTAAATTAATGGCCATTTAAATAAACTAGCGAGTGGGTTTTAGTGGAATGCGGTGGATTGGAACGTTGCGGTTAGCGGTGAAGTCGGGAGGAAAAGTACTGTTTGTTCATACATTTTTGTGGACCCCATTTCGCAACATGTTATTAAATATTATTAAAGCCTCCCGAAAAACAACTTTTAATATAAAAATAAGCTATTTACCTTTTTTTTCTCCCCTATGCAAAATCCTTCCGGCGCTCACCGGTTTTGAAGGTGATTTTTAAATTACTCTGGTTAATAAATAATTTAGAGTAATTTAAAAATAACCTTCATTCTTGAAATGTCTGGCGATTTTTCTTCCGCAACGAAATCGCCCGACATTCATCGATTTTCCCTGCCTGTGGAAAAACGGCATTTTATACCCGCCCCCCTCTGAAAGGCGCCAAAGTCGCGCACACGGGGAGCGGCAGAACTGCAGTGCTGCTCAAGGGAAGTTTTGTAACATACCTATGTAAAGATAAGGAGAGGGGGAGGGAGTGAAGTAGGGAGAAAGAGAGAGAGAAAGAGAGAGGCTGTGGGCCGAGCATCAAAAGTATGTTAGAAATACATTTTCGTGACACACGTCACGAAACTACCTGAAATTTTCCACAAGGATAGATGCAATATAATTGGGAAGCATGTCATAACTCCTCAGTGCCAAAGGTTGGGTGACAGACCTGTACGAGACCTGTATTATTTCTGATGTAAATATCACATTATGACAAAGAATAGAATGCTCTGATGTTTACTCGATGAGTATTCATTTTAAGCTGCGATGAGCCTATATTTATGTTAGAGACCCCCGATTGTGCTTTTGCAAATTAGGGCTATTACCTTTAACCTAAAATAACCCTAAACGTGTTGCATTGTTTGAGTATCTGTTGTTTGTGTGTGTGTCTGTGTATACCTGTCAAACGTGTATCTGTGGACGTGTGGATGTAAGTGTGTACGTATGTGTGGATGGATGTATGTGTGAATGGATGGATCTGTGCATGTATATGTGGATGTGTGTGTGGATGTATGTGTACATGTATGTGTGTGTGTGCATGCATTGAAGCGTGCTTACGGATGGATGTGTGTGTCGACGTGGGTTTGCATGTATGTATGTGTGGATGGGTGGGTGGACTCGCATTGTCATTCACCAGCACGCCTTTATCATATGTAATTCACTCATTGTTTAAATAATTTGACCAAATAAACAGTGAAACGATCGACATTAAAATAAGTTTTTGTATAATCATGAATTTCCCCAATTTATTTGTGTGCATTACATCTGATCTTCATCTGAATATTCTTCATCAGATTCCAAGTCTTTTGATAAGTTTTGATAAGTCAATTGATAAGATATTTCATATTTAGTTGGAGGGTGAGGCAAGGCTACAAAAAAAAATCTCATAGTCATTAAGTTTGCATGGACTTCAATTCATAAAATTTCAACCTCTTCTTAATGTTAATGATAATCACACTGTTACCACCATAGATAAATTAGTTCAAGTTCACATACACCATTTCATTTCTACAGAAACATCAGCCATTTCTCACCATTTCTCACTTCGATGGAAGCCTATAAATTGCAGTCAATATTTCTCCATTGTTCTCCCGTGGTCGGGCTCTGGAAACGGCCGCTACGGACGGCACTATTTACAGCCACCCCCCTCCCCTTGACTATGTTAAGTACCTAGGCCCGCCGTCGGAGCACTTTTACTCGGTCAGTGACTGCAGGCTGCTCCGAGATTAGATGTTGCAGACGTATTAGTCTACCACAAGCCCGCATTAGTGAAAATATTTAATTTACTTTGTTATGGATACACAGAGTTTAGGCCCACAGTTTAGGCGAATGAATGAGCGAATGAATGAGCGAATGAATGAATGACTGAATGACGGAATGACTGAATGAATGGGTGAATGTACAGCCTTCAAATCTCATTTTTTTCATATTATAAAAGAGTGCAATTAAATTAATTAATGTCCATACGGTATAATTTTCATAAATTCAGACTTTAGTCCGGTTGATTCACAAATTTTCAGTGGTTTCACAACCTGTCCTCGTTGTGTTGGAGCAACGCAGCAGCCACTTTGCTTTAACCTATACCCTCAGCTGCACATTCTTCAGACTTCTTAATGTAACTAATGTAATCCCACTTGTTATGAAAGGCGGAAGAGAGGTAACAGGGAATTATACAGGCAATAGACACGAGGCAACAAACAATGGGTGCAGTAGACCATTCGGCCATTCGAGGCAGCACCAATGTGACCATGGCTGATCATCCCCAATCAGGCTCCCGTTCCGGCCTCCTCCCCATAGCCCCTGACTCTGCTGTCTTTAAAATCCCTATCCAGCTCTCTCTTGAAAGTATGTAGAGAACAGGCCTCCGCCGTCATTTGAGGCAGATAATTCCACAGACTAATAACTGCCTGTGTGAAAAAGTGTTTCCTCATATCCGTTCGAAATGTTTTACCCCTTTTTCTTAAACTGTGGTCCCTGGTTCTAGACTCCCACAACATCGGGAACCTGTTTCCTGCCTCTAGCGTGTCCAATCCCTTAATAATCTTATCTGTTTCAATAAGATCCCATCTAATCCTTCATAATTCCACTGCATAAAAGCCCCAACGCCCCATTCTATCAGTATATGACAGTCCCGCCATCCCAGACATTGACTTTGTAAACCGACGCTGCACTCCCTCAATAGCAAGAATGTCCTTCCTCAAATTAGGGGATCAAAGCTGCAAACAAGATTCCAGGTGTTGGTCTCACTAGGGCTCTGTACAACTGCAGAAGCCCCCTATGTCAACGAGGAATCGGAGCCCGGAATGGCGGTCCCAGACGTAGAGGCGATGTTTCAGCCGACCGCGATAGCCTTTACTGGCGATCGGCCGAATAATTTCTCGGATGCGAACAGGGAGAACGGCATCGGCGGACCTCCGCACAGCAGCGTTGGTGGTAGTAACACCACAGGCGCGGATTGGAATCAGCTGTGGTCGGTTGGGGCGCGGCATTATCGGTAGGAGGTAGAACGGAATGTTGAGGCCGTCGCAGTGCTATAGACACACGGCTGATGGAAGCATCATCCTGTTGCTTGCCGAGCCACAGCTCGTCCTCTCGCTAAGCGAGTTGCAGAGCGTCGATGATGCCGCTACCGGCGAGGAGCAGGCGGATATCATCGGGCATCTGCTCGAGGAAAGCCTGCTCGAAGAGGCCATAAGGCTGGTGATCATCCATCAGCGAAAGCATTTCGCTCATCAGCACTGACGGCTTGCGGTTACCGAGGCCGTCCATGTGCAAGATTCTGGAGTCACGATAGCGGCGGCGAAGCACGAAAGTACGAAGCAACCGTGTCTTGAGGCCCTCTTACTTGTTGTCGGCACGCGGAGGTTGAAATACCTCACATGTATCCATTTTAATCCCTTCATCCAAGTCATTAATATATATTGTAAATAGCTGCGGTCCCAGCATTGAGCCTTGCGGTACCCCACTAGTCACTGCCTGCTATTCTGAAAGGGACCCGTTTATTCCTACCCTTTGTTTCCTGTCTGCCAATCAATTTTCTATCCATGTCAGCACACTACCACCAATGCTATGTGCTCTAATGTTGCCCACTATATTCCTATGTGGGACCTCAGCAAATGCGTATGACAATTAAATACTCTTGCCTCGACTCGCTGGAAAAGAATGGAAGGGTACGGACCAAAACGGGTACATCGCATTGGCGTAGAGAGCGTCACTGTCGACATGGACACGGTGGCCCATGAGGGCCCGTGTATGTGGTGAACATTTCTATATGTATTTGAATCTAACACCGATGGCATGTTCCGAGAAGGGCAAGGAAATTACGAAACATCCAAAGCTTTAAAACTGGTGTTCATAAGGAATGGGGCGATGATGTTAAAAGTCATTTATTGCAATCCTGTCCCGGGCCGCAAGGGATTGATGGCGAGGCAGTGAGACACGTTACCGGGGAATAATTCCCTTTATCGGAGACTCGGTGAAAACCGGGCAATGACGTCGGTGATTTTAAGTGTCTACATACTGACCATACAACTCCATTTACAGGTACAGGATTTGCAGTTACAGGTACAATTATATCAAATGCATGCGGATCTTTACATTGAAATCAAAAGATATTAAAGATAGTTGACGATATGCAGGCACTACAGGGCAGCTGATAAATCATACATGTTGTTAAATCACAATTATTGTGTGTAGGATGGAACTGCAGATGCTGGATTACATCGAAGAGAGACACAAGATGCTGGAGTAACTCAGCGGGCCCGGCAACATCTCTGAAGAAAAGGAATAGGCGACGTTTGGAATCGAGACCGTTCTTCAGACTGAGATCCAGCGAAGTGGGTAACTGGCGGTTTTGAAATGGTCCGGGAAAAAGCAGAAAATATTCTAATTGCCAATGGTCCATTGATGGCTGAGGAAGAGGTGAAAAGGAAGGGATAAGAACAATGAAACTATCAAATGGTCTGGGGTGGGGGAGGGACGGGGAGAGAGGGGGAATGCAAGGGTTACTTGAAATAAGATACATCAATTATCGTAATTTCTGTGTTCTTAGGAATTATTTTAATACAGCAGTGAAGAAAGCGAATGACATCTTGGTCTTTATAACAAGAGGAATGGAATATAGGAGCAAATAGGTAATTCTGCAGTTGTAGAGTGCCCCAGTGAGACCACACCAAGAGTATTGTTTGCAGTTTTGGTCCCCTAATTTGAGGAAGGACATTCTTGCTATTGAGGGAGTGCAGCGTAGGTTTACAAGGTTAATTCCCGGGTTGGCGGGACTGTCATATGCTCAGAGAATGGACCAACTGGGCTTGTAAACTCTGGAGTTTAGAAGGATAAGAGGGAATCTCATTGAAACATATCATTATTAAGGGTTTGAACACGCTAGAGGCAGTAAACATGCTCCAGATGTTGGGGGAGTCCAGAACCAGGGCCACAGTTTAAGAATAAGGAGTCGGCCATTTAGAACGGAGACGAGTAAACACGTTTTCTTTAAGAGAGTGGTGAGTCTGTGGAATTCTCAGCCTCAGACGGCGGTGGAGGCAGGTTTCCTGGATGCTTTCAAGAGAGAGCTAGATAGGGCTCTTAAAAATAGCGGAGTCGGGGGATATGGGGAGAAGGCAGGAACGGGGTACTGATTGGAGATGATCAGCTATGATCACATTGAATGGCGGTGCTGGCTCGAAGGGCCGAATGGCCTGCTCATGCACCTATTGTCTATTGTCCTTTATCTAATGTCTAATCCCGTTTTTCGGCAGTGTTATTGATTACTTTAAATCATCGTTCATAGATGTATGATTTATTCCAACGCTTTTGCTCGCGAGGCAGCCGCCAGTGCCGCTCAATGAATGTTGAACATTAACCTCCGGTGTTCTTTAACTGTCTTTCTGCCTGCACTTGACTCGTTGAATTTCCAGCAGGTACCCCGGTTTCAACTCAAATACCACAGACATGCGGTCGGAAAATAAATTGACCATGTAGCTCACCATTCAGAACGGGGTTGTTTCGTGCAGCTAAAGATAGCTGAGGGATATATCTCAGCTACATAAATAGGAGAGGAATGGACGATAAAATGTAAACGGAGAAAGAGTGAGATGTTGCACTTGGGCCGAACGACAGTTTGATTAACGTCTCGCTTGTGATTACCTTCTGCACCCGCAGACACAAATTCTTACCAGATGTAGATCCTTGATGTATTGAGAGGAAGATTCTCGTGACATTTGACACTCAAATACTCAGAGCAATGCCCGGAATCAGGGGATATGGGGAGAAGGCAGGAACGGGGTAGTGATTGTGGAAGATCAGCCAGGATCACATTGACTGACGGTGCTGGCTCGAAGGGCCGAATGGCCGACACCTGCACCTATTGTCCATTGTTTATTGTCTATTTATTTAAGATGTTTAATGCATTAGAGCAGGGGTTCACAGCCTTTTTTGTCCCGTTTATCCCTGGCAACGTTTCGGAATTAAACTTACCCTTACCCAGATTTGTTCAGTAAATGAGCTACACTTCTGCCATAATATAGCAAACGACAAAGTTGATATTTTCAATTACTGTTTTACTGTTCTTTATGGGTTGGTTACTTACGGTTGGAGAATTTCATGTTAATAGCTTTAGAGTTTATTTGACCAAAAACCTGCAACTTTCAGACATTCACTTCTCACTGTTTGACGTGTGCTCTCGGCTTCTTCCGCGATCCGGTCACTTAATCAAGTACATGCTCGTGTTGAATTATTTCACAATGAGGAGCTTTTATTTTCTAAACGTATGTAACCGGAACTGCGAGTCGTATTCTGTTTTTGCCGTAACAACCAGCAGCGGGACTGTGATCGAGTCACAGTCACACTGCACTTGAGACGGTTCCGTTCCCCACTCGCCGATGGAATAGTGTGTCCTGCCTTCTGTCTGGTTTACACCGAGTGCCGAAGATAGACACAAAAAGCTGGAGTAAAACAGCGGGACAGGCACCATCTCTGTAGAGAAGGAATGGGTGACTGAATGGGTAAGTCTGAAGAATTTTCTCGACCGGAAGCGTCACCTATTCCTTCTCTCCAGAGATACTGCTTGTCCCACCAAGTTACCACATCTTTTTGTGTCTATCTTCGGTTTAATCCAGCATCTGCAGTTCCTTCTTACATCAAATGCCGTCATCTACCTGTCTATTTCCCCGTGGAGTCTCAGGCCCCACTCTCCCTTCACTCCGACATGATCTTCCTCCAAAAAAAAAAACCCTTCGTCACTTTATTTCCATGTCGACCAGATATTGCCCATCCACGCGCATCCCATTTCCCACCACATGTTCCTTAGACTACTACCCTTCAGTGGTTAACATATGTATCCCCCTTGTTCTACCCATTCCCCGCTCCCCCACTCTCTGCTACTGAACATGGAGGTGTTTATAACGGCATCAAAGTCCCAATGAAGAAAACAGGAGCTGAACCATTGGCTCCACCATTTCATGTTCCACACCATGGGGTGATGTTATGAGGAGAAATCAGGACAATGGGGTTAGGAGGGAGAGATAGATCAGACATGATTGAATGGCGGAGTAGGCTTGATGGCGGAATGGCCTAATTCTACTCCAATCACTTATGACCAGAACACAGCTTCATGCAGCAGGGAATATTATGAATTAATTGGTCAACGGCCGAGCACAACTGGGACCATGGTGTCATAAAACCTCATAAAATTATGCCTTTTGTTGAAATAGGAATTTCCCCGAATGAAACGAAATATGTGTTGTGCGCGCGTGTGAACGAACGGTATTTTCTCAAAACTATCTATTGATAGAATAGCAGAGGATGGTTTCGATCCATCGACCTCTGGGTTATGGGCCCAGCACGCTTCCGCTGCGCCACTCTGCTCCGACAGAAACATTCTTAGCGTGTGTGCTCCTTTTTGCTAATTTCATTGTTTGTATCTCTTACCTCACACCGTTTGCAGCATCTGCTTTCTTTTCTCTCGAACCCACTTCTATCTCCCACCTTTTCCTCCATCATTCTTTATTTATTCCTTACTCTATGCCCCATCCGATGGTTATGACTGTGCTGTCTGTCCCGGTCGGATAAACCGTTCCAGAGGTTTTCGCAATTAACGACCTTTACATTATCTAAATTACCATATCCCAGCAGCCCTGTTGCTGAATATTATAATTATTTTGCTCTGTGTCTGTCCCACATTAATTCGGGCCGATCTTCCTATCACACTTAAATTTAAAAGCAGAGGGCACCGACTGAGCTGCATCCGAAGATCCATCCACACCCGGCTGTTTATTTTGTCCAATCCCCAGATTCCATTAATTTCCCAACCCTGTCAATGCGAATGACTAAATATCAGTTTCCTTCAGTGTTGAAGGGCCAGCAGATCACGTTGACTCTTTGCGGAACTTATCCGGTGCCTTCACAAGTTCACATCAAGTGCAGCACATCCGTCTATCGGGTTTCACAAGTGGCGGCATAACGGCTGCTGTAAACTCCAGAGCAATAAGGCCGAAGCAGGTAGCGACAATGTGCAGCAGCGGAGTACCGCAGGGCCCGGGGAATCTGCCGGCTCAAGGGTGGCGGCGATCACCAAGACTGTTCTCCCGGCTGAGACTCGTCCGTTGCACCCCCGGACATAGACACAACATTAATTGAATTGAATTGAATAAATTTTATCTGTCAATATATATACATACAAGGAAATCGCCTTGTTGCTTTGTTCGCAAGCAACAATACGATATGCAGTAGACAATTAAGAATAAAAGCTGGAATAACTCAGCAGGGCAGGCAGCATCTCTGGAGAGAAGGAATTGGTGACGCTTCCGGTCGAATCCCTTGTTCGGATTGATGCCAGTGGAGAGGTAGATAAGCAGAAGAATGTGAAATAACTCAGCGGGACATGCAGCATCTCTGGAGAGAAGGAATGGGTGACGGATACAGTAGATGATGTTGGAGGAGGTGCAAATGAACCTCTGCCGCAGCTGAAAAGACTGTCGGGGTCTTTGAACGGAGTCGAGGTGGGGGTGGCGTGGGGGAGCATTGGCACATGAGTTGCATCTCCTGCAGATGAGGGGCAAGTAACTGGGAAGGAGGGGGGGGTGTTTGGGTGGGAAACGTGGAGTTGACCAGTGAGTTGCGGAGAGAACGGTCTCTGTAGAAAGGGGTGGAGATGGGACAAGGGTTGTGCAGGAAACGGCTTCTGCGAAAAGCGGAAAGGGGTGAGATGGTTCTTTACACTCCAAGACTTTGGAGAGGCGGTGAGGTTTCCCCATAATCGGATAAGTGAGATACCCTTATTCAAGGAACGTGGGTTTTCTTCTTCTCTCTTAGAGGAGAGCCTCACACCTCAGTCGTGTAGTTCTGCTCTTGGTTTTAGTTCGTCCAGTCGCAACAAGGACAGTTCCCGTGATCCTCACTTTTCACCCAACCAGGCTCGCATCCAACATATTATCCTCCGTCATTTCCGCCACCCCTTGAGGAATGCCGCCACTAATCACATTGCCTCATCTCCACCCCTTTTCCGCCTTCCCCAGGGATTGATCCTTCCACAATTCACTGATCTCTTCCCACCCACCTCAGCGTAGATGAGAGGAACCGGGTGGTCTTAACTTCAGCGCCCTCGTGGTCGGCTGCGGGAGGTGCCCCTCAGGGGGAACTATGGCTGAAGAGGGCAGGTGTGGAGAGGGATCCGGATTACGGGACAACCAGAGTGGAGGTGAGGGCTGCAATGGGCCTTGGTCACCAGCTGCTGCTGCGACTGTAAAATGGTGTCAACATAGTACGTCTAGCATATGGACTCAGTGGGTTGTTCTGTGTATACAGTACTAACTAGTGTGATTATGCACATGTACCGGTATATTCTTGCTGAGCTGTATGAAAAAATCAATTGAACCATCCCCTTCCTACATACATCCCTCAGCAACGGTAATAGATGCACCGCGTGTCTTTATTCCCCCTCTCTTGTCACCATTAGGTTGTGGGCCTAGCATCAACAATGTGTCCAGAAATCCATTTTTGTGACCCACGTCACGGAACTGCATGAAATTTTCCACATTTAGATTAAATATAATTGCGAAGGATGTCATATCTCGTGAGTGTCAAAAGTTGCACATTAACTAATTAAACTAATTAGAAAATCAGATCAGGAAAGAAAGCGCAATCTAGTGGCCCATGACCATATTACACCATGGGCAGCCTATTTCCGTATTGCAGTCCATTTAAACTATATATTATTATACCTATATATATGAATTGTAAATATGACTGTAATCGTATATAATTAAGTTTAATTAAATTATATAAAAATAATATGATGAATATAATTGTGAGTTTTTTTAATGACACTGTCGCTAATGGGTGAGGGCAGTTATTGTGGGTTCTTCCGTTTACTGAACCTCGCTGACTGCCTGTGGGGGTCACGGCCATAGTGGGACACGGGCGGTTTCAGGCTGTGGGACAGCCCTGCAAGGCATCTTCCAGTCGCTTTAGTAGGAAATTTAATGAGACTGCAACAGAGGTCCCAGGTTTTAAGGGCTGATGAACCTGCCGAATTAAAGGGTCAGGAAAGATACTCTGGGTTCTCCTGTTTACTGACTGCCATAGAGGGGAGAGTGGGGGTAACGGCCACAGTGGGACTCGGGAAATGCCAGGCTGGGGACAGACCTGTAAGCGACCTGTCTTATTTATTATGTAAATGTCACATCCTGACCAAGAATCGAATGCTCTGATGTTTGCTCGATGAGTATTCATTTTAAGTTACAATGAGCCTATATTTATGTTGGGGACCCCCCCCCCCCCCCCCCCCCCGATGGTACCTTTGCAATACCATACACCCAACTCCATGTCCACTAAATTTGTCCACTAATCACCTGTGTTGGAACTTCTCAAAGGCTTTGTGAAAGTCCAGATACATTGCATCCACTGGCACTCCGTCATCCATTTAACTAGCCACGTCCTCCAAAAATTCCAGAACATTAGCCAAGCAGGATTTCTCCTTCATAAATCTATGCTGACTCCAGCATCTTCCCCACGGCCTATGTCAGGCTAACTGGTCTATAATTCCGCATTTTATCTCGCGCTCCTTTGTAGAAACGTGGGATAACATTAGCTACCTTCCAATACACAGGAACTGATCATGAAACTATAGAATATTGGAAAAAGATCACCAATGCGTCCACAGTTTCTAGCGCCATCTCCTTGAGTACCCTGGGATGCAGACCATCATGCCCTGTGGATTTATCAGCTTTCAGTCCCATCAGTCTACCTAATACTATTTCTCACCTAATGAAAAATTATTTTTGCTCCTCTGTGTCACTAGATCCTATGTCCACTGGTGCATCTGGGAGATTACTTGTGCCTTATTTAATTATGACAGAACCAAAGTACCCGTTGAACTCCTGTGCCATTTCCTTGATCCCTAAATCAATTTCACCTGTGTCTGCCTTCAAGGAATCCACATTTGTCTTTACGAATCTTTTTCTCTTAATATACCGAATACACACACACACACACACACACACACACACACACACACACACACACACACACACACACACACACACACACAACACACACACACACACACACACACACACACACACACACACACACACACACACACACACACACACACACACACACACACACACACACACACACACACACACACACACACACACAACACACATACACACACACACACACACACACACACACACACACACACACACACACACACACACACACACACGCACGCGCGCACACACGCACGCGCGCACACACGCATGTGATCTATATATAAATGTATATATATATATGTCTATTTGTGTGTATGTGTTTTCTACACACACTGAAATTGTATTATCGTTCTCTCGTTTATTATATTCTTTATGGTTCTCTATGTTTACATATTGTGTTGGGCTGCTGCAAATAAGTTTTTCATTGTTCCAACTGGGACGCCTGACAATAAAACGCTATTGACTAGTGACTTTAGACACTGAATGTCAACATCTTCTTTCATTCACGGCAGTGTTTATAGATGCCCTTGGTCAGTGCGGGATACCGACCAGATATTCGAATATTAACTCCTCAGTGCTCTCCATGAGTCCTCCTGTCAGATATAAAGAAACATAGAAAACAGGCGCAGGAATAATCCATTCGACCCTCCAAGCAAGCACCTCCAACCAATTTGATAATGTTGGATCATCCAAAATCAGTTCCCCGTTCCTGCTTTCTCCATTGATATCGTCAGGCTTCAGATCTACATCTAATTCGCTCTTAATTATACCATGTGAATTGGCCTCCACTGCCTTCTGTGGCAGATAATTCCACAGATGCACATGTTTCTGATTTAAAATGCTATTCCTCTCCTCAGTCCGAAAAGGCTTAATAGTTATTCTCAATCTGTGACCCTTGGTTCTGGAATCCCTTGCATCGGGAACATATTCCTGCAGCTAGCCTGTCCAATCCCTTAAGTATTTTAGATGTGTCTATAAGATCCACTCCCATACTTATAAATTCTAGAGCACGAAAGCCCAGTCGATCCATTCTTTCATCATACGTCAGTCACGCCATTCCGAGATTTAGCCAAGTGAACCTACGCTACACTCCCTCAATAGCAAGAATGTCGTTCCTCAATTTAGGAGATCAACACGGCAATAGTCAACAATAGTCGACGTGTGGTCACACCAGGGCCCTAAACAACTGCACTAGATACCCCTTGCTCATATACTAAATCAACTCGCTATGAAGGTCAACATCCCCCTTGCTTCAAAGGCAGGAACTGGATACTGATTGTGCACGATCAGCCATGATCACATGGAATGGCGGTGCTGGCTCGAAGGGCAGAATGGCCTACTCCTGCTCCTATTGTTTATTGTCTATTGCCACTTCTGCTGAACCTGCATGCTCACTTTCAGTGACCGATTTACAAGGGCACCAAAGTCTCCGATCACCTCCGCCTTTCCTGATTGGATACCATTCAAATAATAAACTGAGTTCACTATGGATAATTTGCTTTTTCCCAGAAGTAACCATTGAAACTTTCACCCAATGCTCTCTCTCTGTATTTTTAAAATGACATTCTGTTCTTTATCGTGTTATTGGAAATTGCTGATCCCAATAGATGTATTATCCTGGGAGCATTTGACGTACCTTGTTTTTTTCTTAAACTGTAACTAATGTCAATGATCAGGAGACTGGGGTCGCTCGGGACATCTGTCCTCTATATTAAGAGAAGTGTGGACATCTCGGCACTAGTTTGGCACTGGGCTGCTGTGATACATCAGGCGTGCAATCGTCACTTTTGCAAAAATGGGAAGTTGGATATTGAGTCAAATAATGGCCATTTACTACCCCGTTCTGGCAGCGATTGGTATTCCCGGTGAGTCGACATTTACACGTGGTCTTTATCTTGTTGAATCTAATGATGCCGGGCCATGCTGTTAACCCAAGAATCTGCAGATTCTGCAACCTTGAACAAAGCACAAGGTCCTGGAGGAACTCGGCGGCTCAGGCGGTATCTGGAGAGGAAATGGAGGTTGAGATAAGAAACGTCATCTGTCAGAACTCAGTGGGTGGCAAAGTGATTGTTCTTATTTCAAGTAAAACCTGCATTCCGCATCTCTCCATTCATCCTCCACGCACGTCGTACCGTCTTAAAAGTCGTCTTGTTGAGTCATTGTCTGAACTCGTTCTCACCTAAAAACAACTAACAATGAGTTGTTTGCTTTACCGTCGTTACCTTTTTGCGAGTCCCTCTTTAGTTTGTTATTTTTCTCTGTATATCAACGTCTATTTGTCTCGTTTCCCTTTCCCCCGACTCTTAATCTGGAGAAATGGCTGGAACAAAACCGTCACCAGTTCCTTTGCTGCAGAGATGCTGTCTGTTAAGCTGAGTTACTCCAGTTGCTGAGTTGCGTCTATCTTCGTCTTCAAACAGTATTTTTAGTTCCTTCCCACACAGAGTTCCTCCGTCACTGCAGTTGAGACACTGATTGTTTTGCTGCTCTCTCTCTTTATACTGTGATGCGGTATTTTCTCAATCCTAACGTTGCATTCGAGTTATCGCCGTGGCATAATGTAAACTATGATCTCAGGCAAAGTTTTTTGTTGCAATTGTGAATGTGTGAACGAATGCTGGTTCCAGGTCGGCAGTGACTTTTCGATTTTATGCGGAACTTTCCGGCAGTTTGAGGAGAGCAGAGTGGCACGGTGCCGACATAGTCTGTGGAGTCACCACTAAATTAAGACAGGAATTGAGGTCCATGAATCCCCATCTCTCTGAAAACTGACTCGAAATTAGCTTCCAGGACAAGGACGTGTCTTCCGTTTCAGGAAATTTAGATCAGACCAGAAAACTGACCTTCGGAACATGGTTATATGTGCGCTTTTAGCCACGTGCGAGCCTTTCATCTCTTTTCGCGTGTTTATATATGGTCACAGTGGAAACGCTACGCAGTCGGGAAATACATTCCACTGAATGAAAATCACACTACACTTGCCAGACCATGCATGCACGAATTCTGCCAACCACCAAACTAGCGCTAAACGGCACAATCACCGACCAACCCACTTATATCAGTCATTCGTCCAACACAGTGGATCCAGTGGATTCTTGCTTAATACGGGTATCAGGAATTAAGGGAAGCAGGCAGGAGAATGGGATTAGGGAGAGATAGATCTGCCATGATTGAATGGCACAGTGTCGGTACGTCACAAAACTTACCTTGAGCAGCGCTGCAGTTCTGCCGCTCCCCGTGTGCGCGACTTTGGCGCCTTTCAGAGGTGGGCGGGCTTAAAGTGCCGTTTTTCAACAGACCTGGAATAATCGATGAATGTCGGGCGATTTCGTTGCGGAAGAAAAATCGCTCGGATATTTCATGAATGAAGGTATTTTTAAATTACTCTAAATTATCTATTTAAAAATCACCTTCAAAAGCCGTGAGCGCCGACAACCGGAAGGATTTTGCGTCGGGGAGATGAAAAGGTAAATAGTTTATTTTGATATTAAAAGGTGGTTTTCCGGGAGGCTTTAATAATATTTTTATGTTGCGAAATGGGGTCTCAAAAAATGTATGAACAAACAATATTTTTCCTCCCGACTTCACCGCTGACCGCAACGTTCCAATCCACCGCATTCCACTAAAACCCACTCGCTAGTTGATTTAAATGGCCATTAATGTACAGGAATCAAACACTAAATTCGTTCCATTTGACCCAAAAATTCGTGAAAATGAGATTTAAAATTATGTTATATTGTGGATTATTGTGTGGATGTTATTTGGACACTTAGGCAATTTTTAAAAAGTTTATCTTTTCTTATAGAATGGATAGGTGTTTAGATCTACTCATTGAATTTTGTAATTAGCTACAATTAGATAACTAACTAATTATATGCTTTAATTTCAGGTCATCCAAGTAAGAATGTTTCATATTTGTTTCAGAATGCTTCAATCTATAATAACTGAAAATTTCATTGAGTTCTCTTAATTTTTAAAAAAGTTATGGGCTTGTAACTTTTCCAGATCACAGCTTTTGAGTTAAGTCAATTGAAAGGCAATGGGGAACAAGATGCTAATTTCCGAGTATGAAAATGGCCATAACTTTCTTAATACTGAAGATATGAAAGTAAATTAGGTGTCAAATTAAACTTGTTTCTATGCTTTATCTGATGGGATAAATTGCAGACTTGATTTTTTAAATCTCAAAATTTTGTAACATTGCTACACAGTGGCCTAATTCTGCTCCTGTCACTTAGGAACTTATAAACATACTTTCGGCAGGCACACATCCCATTCCACCTTCTCAAGGTATCGTTTGTACTGCAGCTTCAACATGCCAACTGGCAATGTCACCCGGCTTTGCCAGTTGGCATGTCTTCACTTTGCCTTGACTTCACTCTGCCTTGTCCCAATTGCATCTTCAACCTACCTAGTCCTCATTTCGCCTTCACTCTGCCCAATCCCTTCCGTGCATTAAGAAGAGCACTCTCCATCACAGCTTCACCCTGCACAATCCCCAATGCACCTGCACCTTGCCTTGATCCCTTCGTACGTCCTCCTTGTCTAAATCCCGCTGCACATACACCCTGCCCAGTCCGCGCTGCACCTTGACATTATCTAGACGAACTTCGCCTCACAATCCATAACTGAAGCTGCAGATACATCACTTCCAGTTCTCATCCCATCTACACACTAGCCGAATACATTTTTATGCGCATTGACACGGTTAATTGTCCCCTACTTTCTCTTATTCGTCATGAATCCTTCATGCCCCTCAATCCCATCACAAATGTATGTTTTTCCATTTAACAACGCGCATTTATTCCGTGCAATTCTCATGAATATTTCACAATCCATTTACTTTAATCGCCGTCAAATAATATTGTGGATGGATTTAAAAAAAAATATGCGTTATGTATACACATAAAACACTTCGTTAAGCCGATAGCTTAGAGCTTAACTCCCTGGTATCACGACCGGCTCCAATGTGTTTATAGGAAGTTATTGTTTTAAAGGAAGACGCACTACGTGCAGGAGTAACTCAACACGTGAGGCAACATCCTTGAAGAAGACCGTTAGACGACGGTGAAGCCAAGAGCTTTCGAGTGCCTCACGTGGACTCGCTCCTAATTCTATCCTGCAAATACCCCTTCATCGTAACTTATTTCCTCTGTGCTCATCCTCCGGCAATTCTTCAATTCTCTTCTATCAAAAGTTCTGATAGTTTCATCTCTCGCCGTCGTCCAAACATCTGCGTATCGCCGATCACCGCTGCCTTCCCACCCGCCTCCGCTCACCTGATACCTGACATGCTTTGTCTTGCATCTCCTTTCTTCCGCTTTTATTTCACGTAAAATCCGTCTGCAGGACGGCGGCGACCTGAAACGTCGTCGATCCATTTTCTCCAGGGATGCTGCCTCACCCGCGGAGTTACTACCGCAGCTTCGCTTTTTTCTGGTAAAGCAGTGTTCGCGGTGCATTGTGTCTGAGTCGTCGTTGATCTAAGCTATGAATTGTTTCTTTTTGTTTTATTTCGCTTGCAGTGAACCTGCTGACGATTCTGATCTTGTCCCGAGGGGAGTGTGGTCTCTCCAAATGCATCACTCGCTACCTGGTGGGAATGTCAATGGCCGACCTCCTGGTCATCATCACCGACGTCTTATTGAGAACAGTTTTTGTGATGTATTTTCCACGTTCATTCCTGAACATAACGCCTGTCTGCCCCACTATCTTCGTCCTAGCGTTTGCAGCCACGCTAATCTCTGTCTGGTTCACGGTCGCGTTCACATTTGATCGATTCTTGGCCATTTGCTATCAGAATGTGAAAGCAAAGTATTGCACCGAGAGAACGGCAACAGTTATTATGGGGATAGTGTGCGTATTTAGCTGTTTAATAAGTGTGCCCTGGTATTTTACAATGGATCCAGAATACAATATGCACAATACACTCTGGGGCTGCGTCTGGAACCAGGCTTTCTTGAACTTAACATCATGGGCTTCATTTGAGCTGCTAATGCTCAGCGTAATTGCGTGGTTCCCGTTCTTTTTGTTGCTATTGCTCAATGCACTGACCGCTAGACACATTTTAATGTCCGGTCGAGTCCGCAGAGGGCTCCGCGGCCGTAAACCTGGAGATAATGACCCGGAGATGGAGAACCGAAGGAAATCCGTTGTTCTCCTCTTCTGTATATCCGGCAGTTTTGTATTGTTGTGGAGCACACGAGTAATATATGTGTTTACTGAGCGTGTATTCGGGACTCCGTATGTCAAGGGCAGCGAGTTCGAATCAGTTGGGTTCATGCTCCAAGTTTTGAGTACCTGTACAAACACGGCAATATATGTCCTGACACAAAACAAATTCAGAGAACAGATGAAGAGCGCCGTGAGGTACCCAATATATCTAATTGTAAAGTTAGTGAAAAATAGGAATGCTTCTTGATGCGCACCGGACGGAGAGAGAGCGGGGGAGAGAGCGGGAGAGAGCGGGAGGGAGAAGGAGAAAGAGGGAGAGAAAGAGGAGAGAGAGGGAGCGAGAGAGGGAGTGAGAGAAGAGAGAGAGAGAGAGAGAGAGAGAGAGAGAGAGAGAGAGAGAGAGAGAGAGAGAGAGAGAGAGAGAGAGAGAGAGAGAGAGAGAGAGAGAGAGAGAGAGAGAGAGAGAGAGAGAGAGAGAGAGAGAGAGAGAGAGAGAGAGAGAGAGAGAGAGAGAGAGAGAGAGAGATAAAGAGATCCTGAAACTGTAATCATTTGAAAATGAACACCAGTAGTTTCACGCTTTCGAGACCCACCTCCGTAAGTTCCCTGGGATGCAGACCATCGGGCCCTGGGGATTAATAAGCTTTCCGTCCCATCAGTCTACCCAATACTATTTCTCACCTAATGCAAATTTATTTGAGTTCCTCTGTCTCCCAAGATCCTATGTCCCCTTGTAAATATGCGAAATTGCTTGCGTCTTCTTTAATGAAGACCGAACCAAACTACATGTTCAACTACTCTGCGATTTCCATTTTCCACAAAATAATGTCACCTGTTTCCGCATTCAAGGGACCCACATTTGACTTTACTATTTTTTTTTCTTAACATACCTAAGCGGTTCTCTCCTTCTTTATATTCTTGGCCTTAAGAATCATATCTGATCAGCCTTAAGCCTGTGGAAGGGTCTCGTTCCGAAACCGTATCCAATTCCTTCTCTCCAAAGATGCTACATCTCCCGCTGATTTACTCCAGCATATTGTGTCTACCTATAAATCATACCTATTTATATATTTGTATACACATGCACACACACACACACACACACACACACACACACACACACACACACACACACACACACACACACACACACACACACACACACACACACACACACACACACACACACACACACACACACACATACACATCTATATCTGTCCTCCACTGTCACCGTGAGATCCAGCAAAATTGAATCAACAGAAATCAACTGTCTTCGACTATAGTTTATCTCTTCTTGTGTGTATTTGTGAGTATGTGTTTCTTTGACACGCATTGAAATTGTATTATCATTCTCTCGTTTATTATATTGTTTATGGTAGACTTTGTTTTCTTATTATGTTGTGCTGCTGCAAGTAAGTGTTTCATTGTTCTAACTGGAACATCTGACAATACAACGCTATTGACTCTAAATGGCCACATCGTCTTTCATTCACGGCAGTGTTCAAAGATGTCCCTGGCTAGTGCGGGATACAGACCAGATATTCCAACATTACCTCCTCGGTGCCCTCGATAAGTTATCCTCTCAGAAAAAAATGAACATAGAAATTAGGAGCAGGAGTAGATCATTCGACCCTTCAAGCCAGCATCTCCATTTAATTTGATAATATCTGATCATCCAAAATCAGTGCACCGTTCTTGCTTTGTCCCTTGAATCCGTCAGCCCTCAGAGCCACATATATCTATGTCTTAAAGATATACAGTGAATTGACCTCACAAATTTCTGATTGTAAAATATTTACCTGATCTCAGTCGAAAAGCCTTAACCCTTATTCTTAATCTGTGACCACTGGTTCTTGTCTAGCCCTCCATTGGGAACAGTTTCCTGCATATAGCCTGTTACAATCCCTGAAGAATTGTAGATGGTTCTATAAGAACCCCTCTCACGCGTCTAAATTCCAGTGAATATAAGCCCAGTCTTTCAGTCTAAAAGATCCATTCTTTCTTCATATGTCATTCCCGCCATCCCGGGAATTAACCTGGTGATCCTACGCTGCACTCCCTCAATAGCAAGAATGTCCTTCCTCAAATGAAGAGAACAACATTGCACATAATCCTACACGTGGGTCACATCACGGTCTTGTACAACTGCAGTAGATCCCCCTTGCTCCTATATTCAAATCAACTGGCAATGAAGGCCAACATGCCATTTGCCTCCAAGGCAGGAACGGGCTACTGATTGTGGATGATCAGCCATGATCACGTGGAGTGGCGGTGCTGGCTCAACGGGCCGAATGGCCTGCTCCTGGACCTGTTATGTTTTGTCTATTTCCAATCCTGCTGTACCTGCATGCTTACTTTGAGTGACAGATGGTCGTGGACACCAAAGTCTCCTAACACCTCCGCCTTTCCTAAGAGAGAGAGAGAAAGAGAGCGAGAGAGAGATTGATGGGGGGGGGGGGGGGGGGGGGGTTGGGGCGGAGGCGCAGCGGAGACTTTTTCGCGCATCTAGATTGTCGAGTCATTTTATAATTACATACGTTTCTATAAGATTCCCATCTCATCCTATATTCCAACCTTTCCTCATATGATAGTAGCGCCATCCAGCGGATTCGCCTCATGATCCTCCGCTGCACTGTCCCAATAGTAAAAATGTTGTTCCACAAATTAAGAGACCAAAACTACACACAATACTCGAGATGTAGTCTCACCAGGGCCATGCACAACTGCAGAAGGAGATATTTACTCCTGTACTCAATTCCTCTCGTTGTGAAGGGCAACATGCCATTAGCTTTATTCACTGCCTGCAGTACCTGCATGTTTACTATCAGTGACTGGTGTACAAGGACACCGAAGTCAGTGTTTCATAATCTGACACCACTGAGATAATAATCTGCCTCCTTTTTCTTGCCGCCAAAGAGAATAACCTCACATTTATCTACATTATTCTACTGCATCTGCCAAGCATCTTCCCCCACTCACTCAAACTATCCAAGTCACCCTTGAACATCCTACCATTGTCACCGCAGTTCACACTGCTACTCAGCTATGTGTCACCTGCACATTCGCGAGTGTTACTTTTAATTCAATCATCCAAATCATTATTATATATGGTAATTAACTTCTGCTCCTGCCATTGCCTGCCATTCTGACAGGGACCTGTTTATACCTACTCGTTGTTTTCTGTCTGCCAACCAATTTTCTATCCATGTCAATACCCTACCCCCAATTCCATGTGCTCTCAATTTTACCACTAATCACCTGTGTCGGAACTTATCAAAGGATTTCTGAAAGTCCAGATACACTACATTCACTGGCTCTCCTTCATCCATTTTACTTGTCACGTCCTTCAAAAAATCCAAAACATTATTCAAGTAGGATTTCCCCTTCACAACTCGATCCTGACTTGGACCAATCCTTTTATTGCTATCAAAATACGCCGTTATTGCTCATATAATAATTGACTCCAGCATCTACCCCACGACCTATGTCAGGCTAACGGGTCTATATTTCCCCGATTTCACCCTCGCTACTTTCTTGAAAAATGGGACAGTATTAGCTACCCACCAATCCACAGGAACTGATCCTGGAACTACAGACAATTGGAAAATGATCACCAATGTGTCCACGCTTTCGAGACCCACCTCGTTGAGTACCCTGGTGTGCAGACCATCTTGCCGTTGGGATTTATCAGCTTTCAGTCCCATCCGTCTACCCAATGCTATTTCTCACCTAATGCAAATTTATTTCAGTTCCTCCGTCCCGCTAGATCCTATGTCCTGTAGTACTTCTGGGAGATTGCTTGTGTCTTCATTAATCAAAACAGAACCAACGTATCTGTTCAACTCTTCTGCCATTTCCTTGTTCCCCAAAATAATTTCACCTGTTTCTGCCTTCAAGGGACCCACATTTGTCTTTACTAATATTTCTATCCTTCTTTATATTATTGGACAGCTTACCCTCGTACTTCATCTTTTCAGCCCGTGTTACCCTTTTTGTTACCTTCTATTGTCCTTTGAAACTTTCAGAATCCTCTGGCCTCTCGCTATTCTTTGCTATGTTATGCACCTATTCTTTTAGTTTTATTCCATTCCTAACGTATTTTGACAGTCAAGGTTGCCTCTTACTCGCCTTCGCATCCTTCTTCCTCTTTAGAATGAAATTATCCTACATCTTCTGGATTTTTGCCCAGAAATTCCTGCCATTGCTGTTTCACGTTCATTCCTGCTAGGATCCTTTCCAGTCCAACTTGGCCATCTCTCTCCCACATGCCTCATAATCCTCTTTGTTCAACTGCAACACAGAAACGTCGGATTTAACCTTCTCCCTCTCACCTTATCATATTATGGTCTACTAACTCCTAGCGATTCCTTCACCTTGAATTCCCTTCTTAAAACTAGTTCATGAAAAAACAGTAAATCCAGAAAACACTGAATTGCCTTCTTCTCTGGTAGGCTCCAGTATGGTATCCGGACGGGACGTCGCAGGACGAGAAGCTGAAGCAAAGAAGTGGAAGCCAAGATACCGAACGGAAACGGATAAGCCTAATAAGCGAACGGACACGACGCCGAAAAGCCAAATAACCGAAAGGACACGAGGCCTAAAAGGCAAAGTAACTATTGGACACGAAGCCCGAAAGCCATATAACCGAAAGGGCAAGACGCCTAAAAGCCAAATAACCGAAAGGACACGACGCCTAAAAGGCACATAATCGAAAAAGCACGATCCCGAAAAGCCAAAAAACGGACATGACGTCTCCGGGGGCGGGATTTGTCCAGGACCTTGTCAGCAATTGGTAAGAGCCCAGTGTCCATCACATCACTGGTCAAGCAAAACGGGAGGTTGAGAGGGAGACGGGTGGTGGGGGTTTAATTTTCCTTCGCCGCGTTCGGAGTTTGCTGAATATGAAATAAAAACCCGTTTGATTGGAACTTCCGGCTCATTTACCAAAATGATAGTCCCAATTGGTTCCCTCGATAGTTACACCAACAGTAACGCTGTAACTAT
>OY740823.1:50000-101534 GCA_963514005.1 Raja brachyura
TGATAGGCAGTGGCGAGTGGAGTGCCACAAAGCTCGGTGCCAGGGCCGCAACTAACTACAACATATAAGAATGATTTAGGTGATGGAATTAAAAGTAACACTAGCAAATTTGCAGATGACACATAGCTGGGTGGCAGTGGGAACTGCGAAGACGATGCTAGGAGGTGACTGGACAGGATGAGTGAGTGGACAGTTGGATGGCACATGCAATATAATCTAGGTTAGGGTTCTGTGAGGTGATCCATTTTGTCGGCAAAACCAAGGAGGCAGATTCATATCTGAATGGTTTCAGATTAGGGAAAACGGAAGTGCAACGAGGCCTGGGTGTCCTTGTACACCAGTCACCGAAAGTAAACGTGCACGTACAGCAGGCAGTGAAGAAAGTTAATGAAAAGTGGGATAACATTAGCTACACTTCAATCCACAGGAACTGATCAGAATCGATGGAACATTGGAAAATGACCACCATGCGTCCACTCTTTCAAGAGCTACCTCCTTGAGTACCCAGGGATGCACAACATGAGGCGCTGGGGATTGATGAGGTTTCAGTCCCATCAGTGTACTCAATAATATTTCTCGCCTAATGCAAATTTCTTTCACGTTTTTATCCTCTGCCACCCTAGATCCGCTGTCCTCGAGTACAGCTGGGAGATAGTTCGTGTCTTCATTAATCAAAACAGAACCAAAGTACATGTTCAACTCATCTGCCATTTCCTTGTTTCCCATAATAATTTCACCTGTCTCTGTCTTCAAGGGACCCACATTTGTCTGTACTAATATTTTTTGTCTTAACATACCTAAATAAAGTTTTACTATCCTTCTTTATATTCTTGGCAAGTTTAACCACGTCATCTTTTCACCCCACATTGCGCGTTTTGTTATCTTCTGTTGTCCTTTAAAATGTTTCCAATCCCCTGGCTTCCCGCTGCACTTTGCTATGTTATACACGTTTGATTTTAGTTTTATTCAAATGTTGCCTGGGTTTCAACAGCTAAGTTACAGAGATAGGTTGAATAAGGTAGGTCTTTATTCTCTGGAGCGCAGAAGGTTAAGGGGGGACTTGATAGCGGTCTTTAAAATCATGAGAGGGATAGACAGAGTTGATGTGGACAAGCTTTTCCCTTTGAGAATAGGGAAGATTCAAACAAGAGGACATGACTTTAGAATTAAGGGACGGAAGTTTAGGGGTAACATGAGGGGGAACTTCTTTACTCAGAGAGTGGTGGCAGTGTGGAATGAGCTTCCAGTGGAAGTGGTGGCGGCAGGTTCGTTGGTATCATTTAAAAATAAATTGGATAGGCATATGGATGAGAAGGGTATGGAGGGTTATGGTAAGAGTGCAGGTAGGTGGGACTAAGGGAAAAAGTTGTTCGGCACGGACTTGAAGGGCCGAGATGGCCTGTTTCCGTGCTGTAATTCTTATATGGTTAAATGGTTATTCCATCCCTAACTTCACCTTGTCAGCGACGGTTGCCTCTTGCTCCCTATATAATTTACCTTCCGATTGGAAAGAAATGATCATGCAACTTCTGCATTATGGCCAGCAATTTTTGGCATAGCTCATTCACCGTCATACATGCTAGGGCCCTTTTTCACTGGACCTTGGCCAGTTCCTCTCTCATGCGTTCATAATCCACTTTGTTCAACTGCAATACTGGCCCCATAGCAGGAGCGTCCACGTCGCGGGGCTGGAAACTGGAAGTATCCTGAGCTAATTCTGCTAACACCATCATCTCTTGCGACAAGTGATGGTTTCCACTGATTGTCGACGGAAGTTTGCGCCCTTTTCAGGACGGACGATGACAGCGAAGCCAACATTTGTAACAAGATTGACACGAAAAGAAGAAGAACTGCAACATTGGCACTTCTAATTTAATCTTCTCCCTCTCAAATTGCAGATTACAACTTGTCATAATATGGTCACTACCTACCGGTTCGTTCACCTTGAGTTCCGTTACTAAATTTGGTTCATTAGGCAACACTAAATCCAGAAATACCTTCTCTCTAGCAGCTTTAAGAATCCATCTCAGAGGCACTACAAACTCCCTCTCTTGGGGTCCAGAACCAACCTGATATTCGTAGTCTGCCTGCATACTGAAATATCCCATAACCACAGTGGCATTACCTTTGTTAATGCCAATTTTAATTGCTGCTGCATTTTACACCCTATATCCAGACTACTTTCAGTCCCTATGTCACCCCCAGTAAGGGACCGAATTGCACCCTCACCAACAGAGCTACCCCACCTCCTCTGCCTGTCCTTTCTATGGGACATACAGTGGCTGGCAAATGTTTTCATAACCCTTGAACTTTCCACATTTTGTCACTTTGCAACCACAAAGGTAAATTTATTTTATTGGGATTGTATGTGATAGACCAACACAAAGTGGCGCATAATTGTGAAGTGGGAGGAAAATGATACACGGTTTTCATTTTTTTTTACAAATAAAAAACTGAAATTATTGGCGTGCAAATGTGGAAACGTTCAAGGGGCATGAAAACGTTTGCAAGCCACTGTAACCCTGAATATTCAGTTCCCAGTCACGAGCCTCCTACAACAATGTTTCCGTAATCTCCACAATGTCATATCTGCCGATCTCTAACTGAACCTCAAACTCGTCCACTTTACTTCTTATACTTCGTGCATCACCTTTCACACAGATTCCTATTTCACTTGGCCAAACTCTCTTATCCCTGGGTGAGCATTTCGTCCCGTTAATTCTGTTGTCTTTCTTGACATTTCCTATACTCTCTTTCCCCTTAACTCCAACCTTGTATTTCCAACACCCTCCCCCCCACCCCCCTCTTACCCCAAAATATATACCAGTGGTCTTAGAATCTAAATCCCTGCCTCATGCACCAGGTCTTCAGCGACACATTCAGATCCCCTATCTCTCTGTTCCTGTCCTCATCTGCACGAGGAATTGGATGCAAACCGGAGATAATGTCCTTGGAGGACCTGCGTTTCAGCCTTCTTCCGAGCTCTCTGAAGTCACGTTGGAGAATATGTTTCCTCTTCGTCCCGACGTAATTTGTGCCGATATGTACGACCACTTTCGGCTACTCACCTTCAGCCTTGAGGATCCCTTGCAATCGGACCGTGACGTCCTGGATCCTGACACCAGGGAGGCAACACACCATCCTTGAATCCCGCCTGTTTCCGCAGAAACCACTGTCTGTAACTCTCACGATGGAGTCCCCGAATACCACGGCTCTGTCTGACGTCCGTCGCTTCAGCTTCTGTCAGCGCCTCGTTTTGACTCGCAGACACGTCCGCCGTCAGACTGGCAGTGTGTTCTGTACCGACAGCTTCCAGAGGGTGACCAAGAACCAAGAGGGTGTAGCAGTGTTCAAGAGGTACATCCCTGTGGTCTCTTGTACTAAGGCTTCCTTCCCTTCCTCATCATCACCCACCTTCTCACTGTTGGTATCTTCGGTGTCACGATCTCGCTGTTGGTCCTGTCCAGGAAACTCTCGTTTTCATGAGGTCATCCAGTTGCCTGTCCAGTGCCCCCAACACGGTCCTTCGGGAACTGAACCTGGACACACGTTCCACAATTGTAGCAGCCAGAGGCACCAGCAGTGTTCCTGACCTCCCAAATCCTGCAAGAATTACACTGAATCTGCTCGCCTTTCATTCCCTCACTGCGTCCCACCCTCTCCAGCAATTGGCGTCGTCTCCTCACCTCAGCCTCCTTTAAATTCAAATACGTTTTTAAACTTCATACATACTTTTAATCAGTAATAAGTCGAGAAGTAATGTTCAGTGAGGGTGATCTCGGCCACGAGGGGAAAAATGTCAATCGGAATGTGTTAAACGGGTGGAGCAGCGTCCCGGCGCTGAGTTTAAAAACGGAGCGCGTGGCTTCGATCCATAGAGGCCCAGAAGCGGTTGGAACGGTTGGAGCAGCGTCCGGGCGGTGAGTTTAAAAAACGGAGCGCGGGGCTTTGTTCCACAGAGGCCCAGGAGCGGTTCGACCGTCCACTCTGCAACGTTCCATCACGCTTCAAAACAAGTGGTCGAGAGGAGTCCGCTGATTCGTGGAAGCGGACTAGAGGAAGCAGCTGATTGTGAGCAACCCCAGATCAAGTTCAAGTTCAAGTTCAAGAAGGTCTATTGTAATGTGTCCTTGATAAGACAATGAAATTCTTGCTTTGCATCAGCACAAATAACATAGAAGGCATTTACTACAAGACTGAATAGTGTGTCCATATACCATATATATATATATATATATATATATATATATATATATACACACATGAATAAATAAACAGATACATTGCAAATAACAGATCATGGGTTATTAGTTATCAGAGTTTTGTCCGAGCCAGGTTTAATAGCCTGATGGCTGTTCCTGAACCTGGTTGTTGCAGTCTTCGGGCTCATGTACCTTCTACCTGAAATAGCAGGGAGATGAGTGTGTGGCCAGGATGGTGTGGGTCTTTGATGATGCTGCCAGCCTTTTCGAGGCAGCGACTCCGGTAAATGCCCTCGATGGAAGGAAGGTCAGAGCCGATGATGGACTGGGCAGTACTTACTACTTTTTATAGTATTTTCCTCTCCAGGGAGTTTAAGTTGCCGAACCAAGCCACGATGCAACCGGTCAGCAAGCTCTCTGCAGTGCACCTGTAGAAGTTAGAGAGAGTCCTCCTTGACTCTCTAATATTCTCAGGCAGTAGAGGCGCTGGTGAGCTTTCTTGATAATTGCATCAGTGTTCTCGGACCTGGGGACATCTTCCGAGGTGTGCACGCCCAGAAATTTGAAGCTCTTGGCCCTTTCAACTATCGTCCCGTTGATATAAACGAGACTGTGGGTCCCCATACCACTCCGTCCAAAGTCCACAATCAGTTCCTTGGTTTTGCTGGTGTTGAGGGCGAGGTTATTGTGCTGGCACCATATGGACAGTTGCTCGACCTCTCTTCTTTACTCCGACTCACCCCGGCCAGTGGTACGTCCCACAACAGTGGTGTCGTCAGCGAAGTTGATGATGGAGTTCGCACTGTGACCGGCTACGCAGTCATGAGTATAGAGTGAGTACAGCAGGGGGCTGAGCACGCAGCCTTGAGGTGCTCCCGTGCTGATTGTTATCGAGGCTGACACATTTCCACCAATACGAACGGACTGTGGTCTGTAAATGAGGAAGTCGTGGATCCAATTTCAGAGGGATGCGCAGAGACCCAGTTCTGCGAGTTTGGTAACCAGCTTGGAGGGGGTGATAGTATCAATGCCGAGCTGTAATCGATGAATAACAGCCTGACATATGTGCTTTTGTTGTCCAAGTGGTCCAGAGTAGAGTGGAGAGCCAGCAAGATCGCATCCACCGTTGATCTGTTGTGGCGGTAAGCGAACTGCAGTGGGTCCAGGTTTTTGTCGAGGTAGGAGTTGATTTACGCCATGATCAACCTCTCGAAGCGCTTCATCACCACAGGCGTTAGTGCCACAGGTCGATAGTCGTTGAAAGAGGTAGAGGTTGTAAATATTCGTAAATACTCCAGCCAGTTGGTCCGCACAGGTTTTTGGAACACGACCAGGTATACAATCAGGTTCAGGCGCTTTTCGAGGGTTCATCCCTCGGAAGGATTTCCTGACGTCGGCCTCTGTAACTGAGACTGAAATAACATCACAGCGAATGGGGCTCGGGAGGGCACATCGGTGTTCTCCCTATCAAAACGTGCGTAAACGCATTGACCTAATCAGGGAGTGATGTTTCGCCGGCATTCGAGCTGCCTCCTGATTTCGCCTTGTAGGAGGTGATTGCATTCAGGCCCCGCCACAGCTACCGAGCATCTGTCTCATCCTCCAGCTTGGAGCAGCAGTCCCTTTTTGGCCTTTTTCATGGCCTTACCAAGGTCGTATCTGGACATCTTATAGACCACTGTATCATCAGAAATGAACGCCCGGTGTCTGGTCTTCATATGAGTGCGGATCTCAAAGTTGATCCAAGGTTTCTGATTGGGAAACACACGGAAGGTTTTTGTATGGATGCAGTCCTCCACACATTTCTTAATGAACTCTGTAACGAGTATGGGGTATTCGTTCAAGTCCGTCGCCGAGTACTTGAACATTAAGCAGTCTGCAGACACCAAACAGTCCTGTAGTTGTTCCTCAGACCCCCCCACCCCCCGACCAGTATTGTACTGTCCTCACCTCTGGGGGTGCGCTCTTTAATTGCTGCCTGTAGGCAGGGAGAAGCAGCACCGCGGTATGGTCGGATTTACCGAAGTGAGGGCGAGTGATAGAGCGGTAGGCATTCTTGAGGGTGGTGAAGCAGTGGTAGAGGGTGTTTGGTCCTCTCGTGCAGCAGGAGATATGTTGGTGGAAGTGGGTGAGTGATTTATTTAGGTTTGCCTTATTGAAGTCCTGAGCAATAGTGGTAAAAGCCTCGAGATAATACGTCTGGTGTTTGTTGACCACGGCGTGCAGCTCCTCCAGTGCCAGACCGACGTCTGCCTGGGGTGGGATGAAGACCGCGATCAGGATGATGGAGTTGGAATCCCTCGGAAGGTAGAAGGGTCGGCACTTCACCCTCTGATGTTCGAGGTTTGGAGAGCAGGAGTTGGACATGACTGCCACGTCTGAGCACCACGTAGAGTTGACCATGAGGCAGACGCCCCCTCCACTCCCTTTCCTAGATGCCAGTGTACGGTTCATGCGGTGGATGGAGAACCCTTTAGGCTGGACCGCTGAGTCTGGGGAGCTGGGGGTTAGCCATGTCTCTGTGAAACATAACACATAGCATTCCCTCACCCCCTTTGATAAAGCAGTATTGTCCTTAAGTCGTCGACTTTATTTTCAAGGGACTGTACATTTAGCAGTCGGATAGTAGGGAGAGGGGGTCGAAGTCCCCTGCGCTTCAGTCTGACCTGAAGTCCTTCCCGCCGGCCACGTTTCCGGACACAATGGAGGCTTCCCCTTTGTTTCCAGGTACTGAGTTTACTGTACCTGCGGTTTCTGCGGACCTCAGCTGGAACAGGGATTTCTTCACAGACAGCAGCTCCAGCTCCTTCATAGTCGCAGCTGCAGCTCCAGCGACATTGTTCCTGGGAGATCCAGCCCGTTGGCTCTGGAGGTCATCCCGGGGTTCCGATGTACAGTACCTGGGTCCCTCAGTCGGGTCGGTGATTTCCAGCGACCCTGGGAACGTTTAAAGTCCGGGGCTCCAGCGGCTGCGGAAGATCGCGAAAATGCGAGAGCCTTGAGGTTCTCAAGCAGCTTGTCTGAAACGGCACCGTTTTCTGCCGTTTTCCTGATCCAGGTGAGTTGATTGAAGTTGGATTTAAGCCTTCTAGGTTCTGGAGCTCTGCAAAAGTCGCCGCAGGCAGGCGCCATCTTTTTTTTTCATTATATCTTGGACACGTTCAGGCACATCCCAGACCCTGGCAGACTATTTTCATTAAGGTAAGGGAGGAGTATGAGTACCAGGGTAGGTTATTGTTCTGGATGTCAGATGTGGGATGTCATGGAGTCTGATCGCCTTCCAGACGTCCAAATCTGCGCCAGGTGCATCGAGATAGGGTTCCTAAGGGACCGTATTAGGAACCTGGATCAGCAGGTCGGTGACCTCTGTCTGGTCAGGGAGAGTGAAGACGTCACAGAGAAGATTTATAGATAGGTGGTCATTCCAAGACCACGGAAGGCAGACAAGTGGGTCACGGTTACGAGGGGCAAGGGGCATAGGCAGGGACTAGAGAGCATCCCGGTGGCTGAACACCTTGGCAATAAGAACTCCTGTTTGATTTCTGTTGGTGGAGGCAGCCTACCTGGGGGTAGCGACAGCGGCCGGGCTTCCGCTACAGATACCGGCGCTGTTGCTCAGAAGGAGAGAAGAAGAGGAGGGCAATAGTAATAGGGGACTCTATAGTTAGGGGGTCAGATAGGCTATTCTGTGGACGCAGTCAGGAGACCCGGATGGTAGTCTGCCCCCCTGGTGGCAGGGTCTGCGATGTGAAATGGGAGTGAGAGGAGCCAGAGGTCGTGGTCCATATAGATAGCGATGGCATAGGTAGAATAAGAAAATAGGTCTTGAAAGGAAAATTTAGGGAGTTAGGGAGAGAGTTAAGGAGAAGGACCGCAAAAGTAACAATATCAGGACTACTGCCTGTGCCACGCGACAGTGAGAGTAGGAATGGTGTTAGGTGGAGGATAAAAGCGTGGCTGAACGACTGGTGCAGAGGGAAGGGATTCAAGTTTCTGGATCATTGGGACCTCCCTTGGGGAAGGTGTGACCTGTACAAAAAGGACGGGTTGCACTTGAACCCGAGCGGAAGCAATATCCTGGCGGGGAGATTTGCAACGGCTACTGGCAAGACATTAAACTGGAACGGATGGGGGGAGGGGATCAAATAGATAAAACTAGTAGACAGTGTGTGAGGCAGTAGGCAGAGAAGGGAAACACTCAGACCCAACGTGTAGGGGTGATAGAAGAAAATGATAACAAACAGAGAATAAGAGGTGGTGGGTTTCTTAAATGTGTATATTTTAATGCTAGGAGCATTGTAAGAAAGGTGGACGAGCTCAGTGCCTGGGTTGACACCTGGAAGTATGATGTTGTGGCGATTAGTGAAACATGGTTGCAGGATGGCTGTGATTGGAAACTACATTTTCCAGGATTTCGGTGCTTCAGGTGTGATAGAATTGGAGGGGCAAGAGGTGGAGGTGTTGCATTGCTTGTCAGGGAAGATATTGCCACAGTGCTTTGGCAGGATAGATTAGAGTGCTCGTCTAGGGATGCAATTTGGGTGGAACTGAGAAATGGGAAATGTGTCGCAACACTTATAGTGGTGTATTATAGACAGCCTAACGGGGAGCGAGAATTGCAAGAGCAAATATGTAAGGGGATAGCAGATATTAGTAGTAAGCACAAGGTAGTGATTGTGGGCGATTTCAATTTCCCACACATATACTGGGGGACATATTCTGTAAAAGGGCTGGATGGTTTGGAGTTTGTAAAATGTATGCAGGATAATTTTTTTGCAGCAATACTTTTGCGGTAGTACGGGTTTGTGGGCTGAAGGTACTGGTTTCCATAGGGCTAGTATAGACATTGTTGGCCGAATGAATTATTGGGCTGGCAGCTCAGTCACTTCCGGCTGGTGTTCTGGCAATTTACTTACTCACGGCTGGTGGGCTGGCAGTTCACTTACTCACTACTCGTGGGCTGGCAGTGCAGCCAATCACGCCTGGTATGCTGGCAATTCACTCAGTCACCCCTGCTCCCTTCACTCCCCACTCTGCTCCTTGCCATTCTCCTCCCCCCCACGAATTCAATGCATCTCCCCACAACCGCCCCCATGCACTCTTAGTGGCTCTCCCACAGAACAGCCATTCCTGCCTATTAGGTTCCCATTGTGACGAAGAACACACAGGCATCAAAAGTGCAAAAAGGGTCTATTAAAGTTTAAAATGTGAATCACTCTTAAAATATAAGAACAAAGTAAATGTTAAAGATGAGAATTATTAAGTTCTTTCATGTCGATTCTCTTGTGTTATGCTGCTCATTGCCTATTGATGACTCTTTCCTCTTGATAAAAATAGACTATTTTAGTATAGATAAATTCAGCAGTCACATTTTAAGAAAGAACATCTGAGAATGTATCACATAAGTCATCATTCAACGAATCACGCTTTTTAAATAACAACATTCTTGGTCCATCCTTCAGGAAAACGTTGACATTTCCCTTCATCTTTCCTCGGCTAAGAGCCACATATAGTTGTCCTTGCTGAAATACCGGTTTGTCAAGGTAGACCAACACCTTCTTCATTGTTTGTCCTTGTGCTTTGTGAATCATCATAGCAAAACTTGATTGAATGGCGAATTGGGTGCGCTGAAATGGAATGTCTTCACCTTCTGTCACAATGAGTGCTATCCTAGGAATAAAAACAATGTTGTCTTTGAAGGGTACCACGTTGATTCTTACAACGATCAGATTATTGTGTAGCTCTTCCAGAATCATCCTCGTTCCATTGCATAGCTTTGGCGGCTCCAAGTTTCTCCATTAATATGATTGGATATCCTTTTTTCAACTCAAATTTGTGTGGCGGTAATCCAAAGAGCTCGAGAGATTCGAGGAAGTCTGTTGCGAAGTGAGTATTGTGATTGCCCTTGGTGACAGCATTGAAAGAAAAGTACTCCTTTACGATTCCAGGTAAGCGTTTGATGCATGTAGAATTAATGTTTCTCATGGTATCGTTGTGAGGAACGAAGATACAATTGTTGGGGAATAATTCTGCAGGATTGTCAAATGCGGGATACATTAAATCAATACAATCCTCCAGTGTTTCTGCTGATAGAAGCATGTCTTGTGGGATTTCATCTTCGTCGTCTTCATTCAGTAAAATCGTGTCTTCTCGAACTTTCAACAAAATTTGAGAGTAGTCGCCTCCCCCCTCTGTCAAACACATATTTGTGTGCAATTGAAACTTGGTGTAAAGTCTGCACAAGTAGGATTTCATGATGCAGGCATTTTCATCATCAGCATCATTTCCCCTTTTCACCACAGCAAGTAGTTGCCGAATATCGCCACAACAAACGATAAGAATGCCGCCTAAAGGCTTAGTGTTGCTGCAGATATCTTGAAGAGTTCTATCCACCGCTTCAAAGCTTTCCCACCAAATCATTGGACATTCATCCCAAACAATGGCTTTCACTTGCCTCAAGAAATGTGCCGTCTTAGAGTTATTTTCGATGTTGCAAAATGTATCCTTGGACACTTGGATGGGTATCTTGAATAGATAATGTGCAGTTCTTGTAGATGTTTAGTGCATGTCCCTTTAATTGTAGGTTGTGTAGCCACTCCCCTTTCACCAAGTATATTACTGTCTCTCCATCCCTGGTACCTCCTCTAGTAAACGTGCAGACCATGTACAACTAGGGCATCGATATATGTCATTAATAAAGACTTGGTAAAGAAACACTGTGTACGTGTAAACTCCTTTACATGGTGTCAGTCGTTTCGAATTGCGCGCCTCCTGTTTATCGGGTTTAGTTTTTTTTGCCCCAGTTACCCTTCCCTGCCTGCTTATGGCTTCCTCCTGCCGCAAGCCTGAGTCCCTTGTCTTTGACGACGACATCGCTCACCGGTGGAATGTGTTCCGCCGGGATTTTCGGCATTATGTGGCTATCGTGCACCCGGGAGTTTCCTCTGCCATTAAAGCGTCGCTGCTATTGAATCTAGCCGGCTCGGAGGCTCTGGAGCGCTCTGAATCGTTTGAGTACGGGCCGGATGAGGACCCCGAGGACCTTGACTGTCTACTGGGAAAGTTCAACGAGATGTGTGATGTGCCCACGAACTCTATTCTGGAGCGTTTTAAGTTTTTTGGACGTCGTCAGAAACCCGGTGAGTCTGTCGGCAACTTCTACGCTGACCTACGGCACCTGGCTAGGCGATGCCACCTGAATGACGCTACCCCAGAGACCCTGACCCGCGATGTCTTGGTGTATGGTCTACGAAATGAAAAGCTGCGGTCGGAGCTCCTGTGTAAGGCAGACTTGACTCTCCAGGCTGCCCTGCATGCTGCAAATATGTCTGAGGCTGTTATCTCTGCTGCACCACCCCCTGATCATGAGGTTCGGGCAGCTACCGTCGCAACCCGCCGTCCTGCTCAGCAAACTCGCCGTGGGGCCAGCTATGGTTCAAGTTCCAAGCTGGAGAAGCGCTGCCCGAACTGTAACTCTGTGACTCATCGTTTCAACGTGTGCCCTGCGGTGGGAAAGATTTGTAACTTCTGCAACAAGCCTAACCACTTCTCGTCAGCATGCAGAGCTAGAAAAAATCCTGCCCAGCAACAGCGCAGGCACTCTAATTACCTGGTACGGGATGGTACTGCGTCTGGTTCTTATCACTCTCCTGACAACCTCCCACTGTCTGATTCGGACTCTTCTCAGAGTGAGCTCAGCGTGTTTTCAGTTAGGAAGGCACCTGCTCGGATAACAGACCCTACTGTGCAAGTTACTGTCAATGGTTCTACGTTCTCTGCCAAGGTCGATACTGGGGCCGCCACGAACGTTATGTCTACTAGCCTTTTCAAGAAGATAAGGAATAATGAGCGAGTCACTGTTGAGCGCTCTGTCCTTCGTGCTTATGGGGGAGGGTTGCTTGTCCCTGTGGGGAAGGCTACCCTGAACTGTGAAGTGCTAGAGACCGTTCGGCCCCTCTCCTTCTTCCTGGTTAACGAGAAATGTGTTACACTGCTCGGCGTTCGGGCATGCCAAGACCTCGGATTGGTCAATTTTCACCGGGAGATCCGTTTAGTTCAGCAACCTTTGGACCCGTTAGCCGAGTACCCCGATCGGTTTGACAATGCGCTGGGGATGCTCCCCTGCAGTTATGAGATCTCTCTAAAACCTGACGTGGATCCAGTTATACGCCCTCCACACCGGGTCTCCTTTACGATGAAGGATAGGGTCGAGTCCACCCTTCGGGACATGGTGGCTACAGGCATTCTGAAAGAGGTGAGCGAGCCCACTCAGTGGGTCTCCACCATGGTGGTTGCTGCCAAGAAGGACAAGAGTGAGCTACGGATCTGCATCAACCCCAAAGATTTGAACCTGGCTATCAAGCGCCCGCACTATCCCATGCGTACTGTCGAAGATGTTGCTGCACAGGTTGGCCCTGCCACTGTGTTTTCGGTGCTGGATGCTAAGAGCTCGTTCTGGCAGATACCGCTAGATGAACAATCGTCCTACCTGACGACCTTTGCCACTCCCTTTGGGAGGTTCCGATTCCTGCGCATGCCGTTCGGGATCAGCTCCGCCAGTGAAGTGTTCCAGAGGACGATGGAACAGCTGTTTGCGGGGCTCCCGTGCGCTATCATTGTAGATGACATCTTGGTGTATGGTAAAGATGTGGAACAGCACGACCACAACCTCCGACTAGTTTTGGATCGAGCTCGGGAGGTAAATCTAAAGCTCAACCCTAGTAAATGCCGGTTCCGTGTCCCGGAGGTCACTTATGTGGGACACGTCTTCACAGCGTCCGGGCTGAAGCCCGACCCACAGAAGACCGCTGCTATCTCGAAGATGCCTGCTCCTGTGGATGTGCCTAGCCTCCAGCGTTTCCTTGGCATGGCAAATTACTTGGGAAAATTCATCCCCGATCTGAGCGAGTTGAGTGCCCCTTTAAGGGACTTGGTGAAGAAAGACACTGCATGGTCCTGGTTCCCACAACACCAGGCTGCTTTCGATATGCTGCGTTCGAAGCTTGTCTGCACTCCGACGCTGCAATATTTCGATTTGAACCGTCCTATTGTCCTCACGTGTGATGCTTCAAAGTTCGGGCTGGGTGCTGCTTGTTTGCAAGTTCATGATGGGGTCCAGTTACCCGTGTCCTTCGTGTCTCGCACGATGACTCCAGCTGAGCAGCGCTATGCCCAGATCGAAAAGGAACTGCTGGCTGTTGTGTTTGCATGTTCAAAATTTAAGGACTATATCCTGGGAACTGAATTCTCTATTGAGACCGACCACCAGCCTCTGGTCACCATCCTCGGCAAGCCGATTCACGCTGCCTCCTCCAGGCTGCAGCGGATGATGCTGCAGCTGCAGCGTTTTACCTTCTCCGTAGTGTACCGTAGAGGCAAGGACATGTTTATTGCTGACACGCTGTCTCGGGCTCCTCTGGCTTCGACCACCCGTCACCCTTACGAGGCTTCAGGTATGATTGTCCTGAACGTCAACTTTGTTCCTTCAAAACAACTACAGTGCTTAGTTAAACACACTGCTGCTGACGCCTCGCTCCAACAGCTAGCTGCGGTCATTCAAAGGGGTTGGCCCGAGCGACGTTCTTCCCTGCCCGCCGCGGCAGTGCCCTACTTCCTGGTCCGTGACGAGCTGGTGCTACGAGATGGAGTTATCGTTAAGGGTCACAAGGTTGTGGTACCTGAGGCTCTTCGCCAACAGTATTTCGACACCGCGCATCGGGGTCACCCTGGCGCCGAGGCCACTCTCTCTATCGCCCAAAGCCAGTTTTATTGGCCTGATATGGCTGTGTATTTTCGGGACCGTGTGTCATCTTGCCCTACCTGCAACAGTCTCGCCCCGCAGCAGCAGCGTTTGCCCCTTCTGCAGCAGCCCGCACCGGACCTGCCATGGTCGGCGCTGGCAACGGACATTTTTGAGTGGCACGGCAAGCACTTCTTGGTGCTTGTCGACTCTTACTCCAACTGGTATGAGGTCGACCAGCTGTTTTCTCTCTCCTCTTCTGCTGTTATCACGAAGCTGCGCCGCCACTTCGCGACCTTTGGATCACCAGCGAGCCTGCAGTCAGACAACGGCAGCCAATTTACCAGTGCGGAGTTCAAGGACTTTGCTGACCGCTGGAACTTTCGGCATTACACTAGTAGCCCTGAGTACCCTCAGAGCAATGGCCTGGCCGAGCGTGCTGTTCGCAGCGCAAAGGACTTGTTGAATCGCTGCCGCGCATCGAAGTCTGACATTTACCTCGCCCTCCTCAACCTGCGAAACATTTCCCGTGACGGTGTTCTGGGATCCCCGGCGCAGCGCCTCATGTCCCGGGTTACTCGACCTCCCATTCCGGTGGCCCAGCAGACTCTTACCCCAGCTGTTGTAAAACCTGCCGTGGTCCGTGAGCGTATTGCTACCAAGCGGTCCATTCAAAAGCGATCCCACGACAGGTCTTGCCGTGCCCTGCCTCCTCTGTCTCCTGGTCAGGTTGTCCGCATGCATTCCACCTCTGGTCACCCTGGCCTTGCGGTTGTTGTTGGGACGGCTGGTTCACCTCGCTCCTATCTGGTGAACCTCGATGGTACTGTTTACCGTCGGTCCAGGCGGCACCTCCGCCTGGTGAACGAGCCCTCTCCTCATCCTCCTGCTGACCCCCATGCTCCCCCTCTGTCCGCTCTCCCGCCTGTAGCAGTCGCTAAGCCTGTGCCTGCTCGCCCTGTCCCGGTTCTTCTCCCTGTGACTGTTCCCGTGTCTCCAGCCATCTCTTCCCCATCGCCAGGTCGCTCGCCTCCAATCCCTTTGTCACCACGCAAGTCCCCACATTGTAGTCCTCCTGTCGTGGGGTCTCCCCCGGTGCCCGTTTCTTTGGGGGGAGAGGGTGTGAGCGGGGTTCGTACCCGCTCGGGGCGGATTGTAAGGGCGCCTGACCGTTATGGCGATTATATTTGATTGCTGCTATTTTGCTGTCTATCCTTTTCCAGTTGCTCTAGTGTATGAGACATGGTCGGCTGTCACGTTCCTTTCTTTTGCAAGAGGAAGGATGTAGATGTTTAGTGCATGTCCCTTTAATTGTAGGTTGTGTAGCCACTCCCCTTTCACCAAGTATATTACTGTCTCTCCATCCCTGGTACCTCCTCTAGTAAAACGTGCAGACCATGTACAACTAGGGCATCGATATATATGTGATTAATAAAGACTCGGTAAAGGAACACTGTGTACGTGTATGCTCCTTTACAGTTCTTCCACCAGGAATTAATGTAGCTGCTATGCCAGATGATGCTGCAGCAATGGCCACATCACCTTGACCTGTAACTTTGGAGAGGATCAAATTGGTGATAAATGTTTTTCCTGTTCCGCCTGGTGCATCAATGAAAAACATTGAAGGGAGATTATTTTCCAATGAGTTGCACATCTGGCCCTACACTGCTCTCAGCTCAGCATTCAGCAGAGGCTCAATCTCCTGTAGAAACTGCTGTTGTTCACTTCTATCGTATTGCAATTCCTGCAGCAAACCTGGATTGTCACCATCATAGTGCATCCTTCCATTTCTTGGTTGTGGCAAGTTAAAGAATGCCATTGTTTTGTTGCAATTCTCAAGCTTGTCTTGAATATAGAACAGAGCTTGATCATGATGCTTCTCTTCAATCACGATATTGGGATAATTCATTGTTCTCCGTTCTTTTTCAAGGTAATCTTCAGACATTGAATTCTTGAAGTGATCCCATAATTGTTGAGGATCGTTGATCTCAGTATTCGTCAACAGAACAACAAACAAAACTCTCATTGCACTGGGGAGTCTTGTGTTCTCAGCATCTTCCATTGTTTGTTGCCAATGGTCATCTGCCTGCAACAAACCTCTTTGGCTGCAGACGTCTTTGAAGAAAGGATACATTTGTCCATCATGTGTTTTCAATGAATCAAAGGATACAGGCCATTGTGTGTGATGGAGAAGCAGCCTCAAGTAGTAGAGGTCACCACATTTTGGAGACACGGTATATACTCGTCCCAGAACGTTAGATTGAAAAATACCTGGATGATCTTGCAATCTCTTCCCGTCCTTCCTTCTTTGCCATCTCTTTTTGATCGTCCCATGTATAAAATCGGGGAACATCAGCGTAGTCGAGTGTTCTTGGAAATGGCTCTTGAGAAGAGAATGGCATGAATTCAGTTAAAGTCGTTCTCGGCATATGACCATTGGTCCCGTGTTCAGCAGCATCGAGTCTGACAAAAACTCGTTGTTGTCCTGGTAGATGTACCTGGAGTCGAGAGATAGCCGGGTGTCTAAGGATTGATGCCACTGCTTCTGATGGACCAATGTATCTGCCAGTCAGGTACTGTGAAATTTCGTCATCCCCGTTAACTCAAAAATATGTTTGATCACTTCCCTTCATTGTGTACTTGATGACGTATTTGACTGACTTTATAGAACAGCATATCTCAACGTTGATGTGACGTTTGAACAAGTTCAATAGTTCAGCACTATAGCGCACCACCCAATCAGGAGTGATAGCTCGACGCTAGCGTCCTTCTTGATATCCCTGAAGTCCTCCCATGTCTGGAGATATTCTCCTGTATAGAGCATTAGAATTATGTCCACACGTTGTGCTCGCGAGAAATGGTTTTGGGAATCTCTTACTGCATGTTCCTTTCTTCCAACATGGAGAGGCGTGGTTGCAGAACGGTCCATGAATCATGTGCTTGAGTACCAATTCATGCAGCTCAGGATCCACTTACGGGTCTGGTATTTCAGCTCGCACAAATGTGTCAACATCATTTGGTCTTGGCTTAGTTGCTTCGTCAAGCCACAGCAGACAGTGCAAATGAGGCAGGCCTCTCTTCTGATATTCCACAGTGGAGACAAAAGCTATGCAGTTGCCAAAGAGCCCATTTGGCCCAGTGATGTACTAGATGAATATCTTCCTTTTCAGATCTAATACTCTTGCAATCAAATCTGGTCTATCACACGGCTGCTGACTATGAAAGCGCGAATGTCGGATCTCGCTCCAATTCTGATTGCAAGTCATCGTAATGAAGAATGAAGCATTGCCATACTTCCGAACGTGCATCAAGGCGTCCTGGCATTGTTCCATCATGTATCTTGGTCCACCGACAAATACATCATTATCGTTTAATTCATCCAAAAGGTCATTGTAAGTTGTTGATCTCAACGATGCTTGATTCATATGAAAATGATTCAATCTGCCCCAATCTTCGCTGCCATATCGACAACATATTGTCGAAAGAGCAGTCCTCCTCTCAAAAGGTGATTGAATTCATTATCACGATTCATGATCCGATAGGCATAATATCGCATTGCTGACAATTTTGGCCTGTGCTTTCTCATTTGGAGTTGGTAATGCCATTCATTATCTCCTTGTAGAAAGAAAAGGATGTATTGAAAACTATTATACGGCCTATGAGACTCTGAAATGATTTGCAGGCCTCCTCCTCTTTCTTTCAACACAATGTGCCGTGGTGTTGCGCGAGGGTCATTAACTTTTGGTACTATGACAGCAACGTCGTTGGTAATTTGTGCGTTAAACCGCCTTTCATGTTCCAAAGCTGGCCGGTGATTTGGATTTATGATGATTGATGCCTCTGGTAAACATCGAATTATTTCCTTTGCAATTTCAAGTGTTTCAATGCAAGGGTTGTATTGTCTTATCTGGCGTTCATCAATGCAACAATTTCCCTTTGAATACCAGCATTTTGCGGTATACCCATTCGCAATTCAATGCTATCTTGGGGGTCCATAAAATAGATCTGCAAGAATCGACTGTTGTTCTGGGTCAGCATCAACGAACCAATGTAATGATGAATCTGGCCTTGAATGATAACTGAAGGATTCCGTCCGGATGGCACCACTTCCTGGGCACCGAATGACGTCAGTTGAAATAAACAGTTGTATTGTCTAACATGCCTTCTGAACTCCGTTCTTGTGGAGTGTTAGGCGCTTACCAGTTGTGCATTAACCCTTACCAGTTGTGCATTTTTTCTTGTTGTATCTCTGGCCTGATGTTCAGCCAGTCTTTTAGTTGTTTTATCTCCAATCTCGTGAAGCATTCTTCTTTGCGATCTTCCTCGTTCATGCTTGAGACGCACACTTTGTCTTTGTGCTGTGTCTTCATCCCTGCTGCATTGTGGACTTTCTTGTTGATCATACATACATTGAGTTATTTTTGGTTGTAACTCTTCGTCACTTCTTTTTGCTCTTTCTTGTCGATCCTTGATACGTTCAATTCTTCGTGGCATCTCTTCATCAACCCTTGTCCTTTCCGTTCTTTCTCGTTGATCCTCAAAACGTTCAGTTCATTCTGTTTACGCCTCTTGATCCTTTCTTCTTTGTCTTCTTTCTCGGTCATCTGCGAGACGTTGAGATGTTTCTTCTTCGGTCTCTCGTTCCCTTCTCAGTCTTGATGTTCCGCTGCCCGCTGCTTTGACCATCCTCCAGTTCTTTTTGTCCCTTTTCCTGACATGATATCGAAAAATCAGCCGAAAGGCAACTTCAGTTGTTAATGAAGACTGAAGAATTTGTGCAACACAATTTTTTGAGGCGGGGGCTGTCAGGGTGGGGAGGGGGGTGATAAACGTTGTGCGGCCTAGGGAGGGGCACAGCTTCAGACGGGGGCTCTCGTGAGCTTATGAGAAGAGGGGGGTGTCCTCCAGCAGGGGATGTGGGCGGCTTCAGTACTGGGCTGGAGGGGCGCGCATCCTATAGCCAGGCGGAGGCCAATGTCTTCAGGTGGGGGATGTCAATCGAGGGGGGGGGGAGTCGGTGAGTGACTTACTCATGACCTCTGGACTCACTCACTGCTTTGGGATTAACTAATGGCCTTTGGACTGACTGACTCTCACGGCTTGTGGAGTGACTGACGCGCGACTGGAGTCACGTGTGATTTTTCTAAACAGAAAATTGTAACATCTACATTGAGGAACAGCTACTTCCTGACACCCATCAGGCTGTTAAACATAACAAATAAGCACTGAACTACGAAATAGTATATTATTTGTGCTATTGTTATCTGTTGATCACACACGCGCACGCTCATTCACACACACACAGACTAATTCACACACACACAGACTCATTCACACACACACACACACATGGACTCATACACTCACGCACACACATACACACACACAGACTCATACACTTACACACACACATTCACAATAAACACACATACACACACATACACACACTTTTACACATACACACATACACAGACTCGCACACACATACACACACACAGACTCATACACACACACAAACGCATGCACACAGACTCATACACTCACACACACAGACTCATAAACTCATTCATACACACACGCACACTCACACAGACTCATACACTCACACACAGATTTATACACTCACACACTTTTCCTGACATGATGTCGAAAAATCGGCCGAAAGACAATTTCAGTTGTTAATGAACACTGAAGAATATGTGCAAAACATGTTTTTGATGGGTGGGGTGGGGGTGGTAAATGTCGTGCAGCCAAGGGAGGGGCACAGCTTCAGGCGGGGGCTCAGAAGGGGTTGGGGTGTCCTCCAACAGGGGATGTGAGCGGCTTCAGTACGGGGCAGGAGGGGGCGCATCCTATAGCCAGGCAGAGGGCAGTGTCTTGAGGTGGGTGATGTCAGTGGGGGAGTCGGTGAGTGACTTATTCATGACATCTGGAGTCACTCACTGACTTGGGATTAACTCATGGCCTTTGGAGTGACTGAATCTCACGGCTTGTGGAGTGACTGATGCACTTTTTTAGTCACGTCTGACTTTTCTAAACTGAAAACGGTAACACCTCCATTGAGGAACAGCTTCTTCTTGACAGCCATCAGGCTATTAAACATAACACATAAGCACTGAACTACGAAATACTATATTATTTGTGCTATTTGTTATTTGTTGATCACACACACACAGACTCATTCACACACACACAGACTCATTCACACACACACACACACACACACACACACACACACACACACACATACACTCACACACAGACTCAACCACACACACATCACACACACTCAAACACAGACTCATACACTCACAGACTCATACACACACACATTCACACACACACTCATAAACACACAGAGACTCATACACTCACACACACATTCACACACCACATAGACTCACACACACACACACGCACACGCACATGCACACATAGACACACACACACTCGTACACTCACACAAACACACATGCACACAGACTCATACACTCACACACAGATTCATACACACACACATGCACACACAGACTCATACGCTCACACACAGACGCATACACTCACACACAGACGCATACACTCACACACAGACTCATACCCTCACACACAGACTCATACACTCTCTCACACACACAGAGACTCATACATACACACGCAAATGCACACATACACACACCGAGACTCATACATTCACACACACACAGAATCATACACTCACACACAGACTCAAACACACACATATGCACACACACAGACTCATACACTCTCACACACAGAGACTCATACACACACGCACATGCACACATATACACACACACACACACATACTCATACAATCATACACACACACATGCACACACACACAGAGACTCATATACACACACAGAGACTCATACTCACATACAGAGACACAGACACAGACTCATGCACACACATTCACTCACACATTCACTCACTCAATACTAAAATGCGAAGTAACTTCTGGTGTTGAATATACAGTGTGTGAACCGAATCTTTAAAGCCTGCTCTACAGGCTGCTGCTGTTGAAGCAAAATAACATTTAACAAACATTCACCGTAGAGCAGTAAAGTCATGAATTATTCAGCAGCGGCTGCACTCGCCGCCAACCCGCTGCCTGCCACGAACGGGAAATGACGTTATCGGCGCCAGCATGCCGCTAACCGGAAATGACGTTATCGGCGCCATCTTGCAACCAACCGAAAATCACAGAATGAGCGTCAATTTAAAAATTAAACACAGTTCTGATAGAATAAAATGTTTATTCACGCTTTATTCGTCCGAAAACTGTTGCAACCATTTAAAAAACCAAGAGAAACAAATTTGCAAGCACTTACAACCAATATAATACAATGTGTGAACATTTTCTTTAAACCCAATAGAGAGAAATTTGCAAACACTTTACAACCAATACAATACAATGTGTAAACATGTATTTTAAACCCAAGTGAAACACATTTGCAAACACTTCACGCACACACAGACTCATACACACACACACACACACACACACACACACACACACACACACACACACTCACACATTCACTCACACATTCACTCACACATTCACTCACGCATTCACTCACATATTCACGCACCCAATACTAAAATGCCAAGTAACTTCAGGTGTTGTATATACAATGTGTACAACCAATACGTTCGGTGTTATTCGCAGCTCCGTGAGCCGTGACCCTCTGGCTTCCTGGGTCTGGCAGAGACTGAGTGAGGCGCGACAGTGCCGGCTTTTATAGTCCCTCCCCCTGCCGCCAGCGGGGGCAGCAGAGAGAATGAGAAATTTGTTAAAAACATTACTATCTCTCTCATTTACCATCGATGGGAAAGATCCTCTGGGTGAGGCCGGAGGAGGGGGTCTCTGAGCGAGGTGGCTAAAAATGACGGCCGTAGGTGGCGGCGTTTTCTCGGAAATCGCAGCACAGCGGGCAAAAAGCGGTCAAGATCACACTTTTAGTGATATGGATGTCAACAAAATAGAGAGAGTACAGAGGAGATTTATTAGAATGTTGCCTGGGTTTCAGCACCTAAGTTACAGAGAAAGGGTGAACAAGTTATGTCTTTATTCTATGGAGCGCAGAAGGTTAAGGGGGGACTTGACATAGGTCTTCCAAATTATGAGAGGGATAGACAGAGTTGACGCGGATAAGCTTTTTTCCATTGAGAGTAGGGTAGATTCAAACAATGGGACATGATTTGAGAATTAAGGGACAAACGTTCAGGGGCAACATGAGGGGGGACATCTTTATTCAAAGAGTGGTAGCTGTGTGGAATGAGCTTCCAGTGGAAGTGGTGAAGGCAGTTTCGTTTTTATCACTTAAAAATACATTGGAGAGGTATATGGCCGGGAAAGGAATGAAGGGTTATGGTCTGAGTGCAGGTAGATGGATCTAGGTGAGAGCAAGTCTTCGTACGGTCTAGAATTGCCGAGATGGCCTATTTCCGTGCAGTAATTGTTGTACAGATATGACATGATATGTTGAAATCGGCCAAACGAAGGTAGGCGCCGCTGTGCCGCCCTACAATGCACAACTTCCCTTATTTCTTGCACTCAATGGACAATAGGCGCAGGAGTAGGCCATTCGGACCTTCGAGCCAGCATCGCCATTCATTGTGATCATGGTTGATCATCCGCAATCAGTACCCCGTTCCTGCCTTCTCACCATATCCCCTGACTCCGCTAACTTTAAGAGCTTTATCAAACTCGCTCTTGAAAGCATTCAGATAATTGGCCTCCACTGCCTTCTGAGGCAGTTAGTTCCACAGATTCACAGCTCTCTGGGTGAAAAAGTGTTTCCTCATCTCCGTTCCAAATGGTCTGTCTTCCCCTTTTTCTGAAACCTCTGGTCTCTGGTTCTGGACTCCCCCAACATCGGGAATATGTTTCCCGCCTCTAGCGTGTCCAATCCCTGAATAATCTTATATGTTTCAATAATATCCCCTCGCATCCTTCTAAATTCCAGACTGTACAAGCCGAGCCGCTCCATTCTATCAACATATGACAGTCCCACCGTCCTGCGAAATAACCTCGTGAACCTACGCAGCACTCCCTGAATAGGAAGAATGTCCTTCCTCAAATTTGGAGAAAAAACTGCACACAATAGTCCAGGTGTGGTCTCACTAGGGCCCTGTACAACTGCAGAAGGACCTCTTTGCTCCTATACTCTTCTTGTTATGACGGCCAACACGCCACTAGTCTCTTCACTGCCAGCTGTACCTGCAGGCTTCCTTTCAATGAGTGAGGAACAAAGATTCCCAGATCTCTTTGTACTTCCCCTTTTCCCAACCTGTCCCCCTTCGCGTTACTAGCTTATTTTCTGAGCTACTTACAATGCTAAGCATGAGTATAGAAATTGAGAAGTCGTGTTGCAGTTCCATAAAACGTCGGTGAAGAATTGTGTTCAGTTGTGGGCACCGTGTAGGGTGTCATGACTTGAGGGCCTGAGCTCCAGTGAGTGGTTGAACAGGCTAGGACATTATTAAACGTATTATGGTATTTATTAAAGCGACAGAGACGCACATTCGATCCTGACGACGGATGCTGTGTGTGCGTGTGAGAGTGTCTGTAATGTGCGCGAGCGCGTATGTGTGTGGGTATGTGGGTGTGTGGGTGTGTGTGTGTGTGTGTGTGCGTGCGTGTGTGAGTGTGTGCAGTTTACACATTCTCCCAGAAACAATGTTGGTTTCATAGAAACATAGAAACATAATAAAAGGTGCAGAAGGAGGCCATTTGGCCCATCGATCCAGCACCGCCATTCATTGTAATCATGGCTAATCATCCACAATCTGTAACATGTGACTTCACCTCATATTCCTTGATTCCGCTAGCCCCTGGATCTATATCTAACGCTCTTTTAAATTAATCCAATGAATTGGCCTCTATTGGCTTCTGTGGCAGAGAATTCCACAAATTCACAACTCCCTGGGTGAAAACGTTTGTTGTCATCTCACTATTAAATGGACTTCACTTTATTCTTAGACGGTGTACCCCTGGTTCTGGACTCCCCCAAAGTTGAGCAAAATGTTCCCGTATCTAGTTTTTCCAGTCCTTTTATAATTTTATTAGTTTCTATAAGATTCCCTCTCATCCTTCTAAATTCTAGTGAATACAAGTCCAGTCTTTCCATCCTTCCCTCATTTGACAGACCCGCCGTCCCGGGGATGAGCCTCATGAACTTCAGCTGCACTGCCTCAATAGCATGGATGCCCTTCCTCAAATAAGGGGACCAGAACTGCACACAATTATACAGATGTTGTCTCGCCAGGCCATGTACAACTGCAGAAGGACATCTTTACTCCTATCCTCAAATCCTCACGTTATGAAGGGCAACATGCCATTAACTTTCTTCACTGCCTGCTGGTGCTACATGTTTACTTTATGTGACTGGTGTACAAGGGCATCCAGGTCTGTGTTTCCTAACCTGACACCATTGAGATAATAAATTGCCTCCTTGATCGTGTCGCCAAAGTTGATAACCTCACATGTATCTGCATTATTATACTGCATCTGCAATGCATATGTCCACTCACTCAACCTGTACAAGTCACACTGCAACCTCCTAGCATTCTCTACGGAGTTCAAACTGCCACCCGGCTATGTGTCTTCTGCAGATCTGCAGACTCGCCACTGCCTGAAAACCAATAATCTATCCATGTCAACACCATACACCTACATTCATGTACACTAAATTTGCCCACTGATAATCTGTGTGGGACATTTTCAAAGGCTTTCTTAAAGTCCAAATACATTACATCCACTTGCTCTTCTTCATCCATTTTACTTGTCACGTCCTCCGAAAATTCCAGAACATTAGTCATGCAGGATTTCCCCTTCATGAAAAGATGCTGACTTGGACCAATCCTCTTACTGCTATCCAAATTCGCCGTTATTACTTATTTAAAAATTAACTCCAGCATCTTCCCCACGACCGATGTCAGGCTGACTGGTCTATAATTCCCCGTTTTCTCTCTTGCTCCTTTCTAGAAAAGTAGGATGATCTTAGCTACACTCCAATCTACAGGAATTGATCCTGAAACTATAGAACTTTAGAAAAGGATCACCAATGCGTCCACAGTTTCTAGAGCCACCTCCTTGAGTACCCCGGGATGCAGACCATCGGGCCCTGTGGATTTATCAGCTTTCAGTTCCATCAGTTTACCCAATACTATTTCTCACCTAAAGCAAATTCATTTTAGCTCCTCTGTGTCACCAGATCCTATGTCCTCTGGTGCATCTGGGAGATTGCTTGTGCCTTATTTAATGAAGACAGAACCAAAATACCCGTTCAACTCTTCTGCCATTTCCTTGATCCATAAATCAATTTCACCTGTTTCTGCCTTCAAGGGACCCACATTTACTAATTTTTTTTATCTTAACATACCGAAATAAGCTTTCTCTCGAAAGATGCTGCCTCTCGCGCTGATTTACTCCAGCATGTTGTGTTTCCCTGTTTATATATATATATATATATATATATATATATATATATATATATATATATATATATATATATATATATATATATATATATATATATGTATACACACACACATATATAAATCTAGACACGCACTGCGCACACACGCGCGCGCGCACACACAAACCCTTCACACAAACACGCACACACACGGCCATACAAACACTGCACACACGCACACGCACGCATACACACACAAACACACACACACACAAACACGCAGAAACACACAGACACCCAGACACACAAACACACAGAAACACACACATACATAAACACACACACACACACACACACACACACACAAACACACACACACACACACACACACACACACACACACACACACACACACACACACACACACACACACACACACACACCACCCACACACACACACACACACACACAAACTCTGCACACAAACACGCACACACACGGCCATACACACACACACAAACACACACACACACACACACACACACACACACACACACACACACACACACACACACACACACACACACACACACACACACACACATTCACATGTGATATACATATATATGTGTGTATTTGTGAGTATGTGTATTTTACACACACTGCAATTGTATTATCGGTCTCTCGTTTATTATATTCTTCATGGTGGACTATGCTTACATATTATGTTGTGCTGCCGCAAGTAAGTGTTTCATTGTTTTAACTGGGACGTCTGACAATAAAACGCCATTGACTATTGACTTTAGATACTAAATGTCAACATCGTCTTTCTTTCACGGCAGTGTTCATAGATGCCCCTGGCCAGTGCGGGATACCGACCAGATAGTCCAGTATTAACTCCTCAGTGCCCTCCATGAGTCCTCCTCTCAGATATAAAGAAACATAGAATGCAGGTGCAGGAATAAACCATTCGACCCCCCAAGCAAGCTCCTCCTTTCAATTTGATAATGTCTGATCATCCAACACCAGTACCCCGTTCCTGCTTTCACCATTGATGTCCTTCAGGGTTATATCCAACTCTCTCTGCATCAATTACAGTGAATTGGCCTCCACTGCCTTATGTGGAAGTTAATTCCACAGATTCACATATTTCTGAGTGAAAATGGTTTTCTTCTCCTGTCCTAAAAGGCTTAACAGTTATTCTAAATATATGACCCTTGGTTCTGGATTCCCACTACAACGAGAACATGTCCCTGCATCTAACCTGTTCAATCCCTTGAGGAGATCAACACTGCACACAATGGTCCACCAGCGCCATGTACAGCTGCAGTAGACCCACCTTGCTCCTATATCAATGCCACTTATTAAGGCCAACATGTCATTTGCTTCCAAGACAGGAACGGGGTACTGATTGTGCATGATCATCCATGATCACATGGAATGGCGGTGCTGGCTCTAAGGGCAAAATGGCCTAATACTGCACCTATTATCCTTTGTCTATTGCCACTCCTGCTGTTCCTGCTGTTCCTGCATGCTTACTTTCAGTGACCGATAAAGAAGGACACCAACGTCACCGAACACCTTCGTCTTTCCTAATCGCATTCCGTTCAGATAATAATCTGCCTTCACTATGGATAGTTTGCTTTTTCCCGGAAGTAACCGTTGAAACTTTCACCCAATGCCCTCACTCTCTCTGTAATTTTAAAATTGCATTATGTTGTTTAACGTGTTATTGTAAATCGCTGATCCCAATAGATGTATTATCCTGGGGGCATTTGACGTACCTTGTTTTTTTCCAAAACTGTAACTAAACTCAATGATCAGGAGACTGGTATCCCTCGGGACATCTGTCCTGTATATTAAGATAAGTGTGGACATCTCATCACCAGTTTGGCGCTGAGCTGCTGTGATACATCAAGCGTAGAATCGTCACTTTTGCGCAAAATGGGAAGTTGGATATTGGATCAAATAATGGGCATTTACTATCCCGTTCTGGCAGCGATTGGTGTTCCCGGTGAGTCGACATTCACTTATATACATGGTCTTCATCTTGTTGACTCTAATGATACCGGAGATTGCTGGCTGGCACACTTATGTAAACCCAAGGATCTGCAGATTCTGCAACCTTGAACAAATTACAAGGTTCTGGAGGAACTCGGCGGCTCAGGCACTATATGGGGTGGGAATGGAGGTGAGATCCGAAACGTCGCCTCTCCATGCCCTACATAGATGCTGCCTACCTCGCTGAGTTCCTCAGCTTACTTCTCAGTGGGATGAATATTGGTTGTTCTTATTTCAAGTCATCCATGCATTCCCTATCTCTCCATCCTTCCTGCACCCACGTCGTACCGGCTTCAAAATCGTCTTGTTGAGTCATTGTCTCTACTGGTTCTCACCTAAAAAACAATTAACAATGAGCTGTTCTCTTTTTCGTCGTTACTTTTTTTTGCGTATCCCCATTTAAGGTGTTATTTTTCTCTCTATATCATCGTCTGTATTTATCGTTTCCCTTTATCCCGACTCTCAATCTGAAGAGAGGCCCGCCCCGAAATGTGACCAGTTCCTTTTCTCCAGAGATATTGTCTAAAAAGCTGAGTTACTCCAGTTGCGTCTATCTTCGGCTTAATTCGGCAGTATTTGCAGTTCTTCCTACACAGAGTACCTCCATCACTGCAGTTGAGACACTAATTGGTTTGCTGCACTCTCTCTTCGTACGATGTATGTTCTCAATCCTAACGTATGTACTCAATCCTAACGTTGCATTCGAGTTAACTCCGTGTCATAATCTAAACCATCATCCCAGGCAAAGTTTGTTGTTGTAATTGCGAATGTGTGAACGAATGCTGGTGCCTTGTCGCCAATGACATTTCGATTTTATGCGATACGTTCAGGCAATGTGAAGAATAGCCCCAGGCAGAATAGCACGGTGCCGATATGGCCTGCGAATTCACCACAACATTATGACAGGAATTGAATCGATTTCCCAGTTGCCTGAACAGTGATTCGCAATTAGCTTCTTGAACAAGGACGTTCCTTCGCTTTCAGGAAATGTAGATCTGGCCACAACACTGACCTTCGGAACATGGTGCCGTGCGCTGTCAGCCACGTGCTAACCTCCCATCTTTGTTCACCTGTTTATATATGGGCACTGTTGAAACATTACGTATTCTGGAAATACATTCCACTGGTTATTTGGCTGTTGCAGCTCTGCTTCAACAAAAGTACTAATTACTTCGTAAATAGTCACAACAAGCTGGAACAGCTCAGCGGCCAGGTTGCATTTCTGGAGAGAAAGAATGGGTGATGCTTCGGGTCCAGACACTTCTTCAGACTAAACCTCACGGGAAACGAAAACGAGAGATGAAGGCAATGATGTGGAGAGATGTAAAACATGACTAAAAATATGCAAAAATGTAACGATGATAAAGGAAACATGCCTTTGTTAGCAGTTTGTTAGGTGAAACCGAGAGGCTGCTACAACCGGTGGGGAAGGGATGGAGACAGCGTGCATGACGGGCTTTATAAAATTAGAGAAATCAATATTTATACCATAGGGCTGTGAGCTTCCCAAGCTAAATATGAGATGCTGCATGACCAATTTGCGTTTGGCCTCAGTCTGACAATGGAGGACAGAAAGGGTAATGTTCGAATGAGAAGGAGAAAGATACTAAAGTGTTTGGTAACCGGGAGATATGATAAGTCTAGGCAGACCTTCATATTTTCCTTTGTTCTGGCACTGTTATTTTCATCAAGGTGCTTATATTTAAGACAAGATGTCCACTATTGAAGCAAACTCTTTAATGGTGTCGACCGAGAGTGCATCACGAATCAACAGAATACATTCAAATAATTGACCAGATAAGCTTGCTGTCTGACAATCATATGCTACGCGAGCGGCTCGAGTCGAGCCAGCCCATGCGTTGTGAATGAAGCGTGCATGAATCGGTGCACTGTCGATAAAACATAGAAAATGGGTGCAGTAGGAGGCCATTTGGCCCTTCGAGCTGGCACCGCCATTCATTGTGATCATAGCTGATCGTCCCCAATGAATAACCCGTGCCTGCCTTCTCCCCATATCCCTTGATTCCAATAGCCCACAGACCTCCATCTAACTCTCTCTTACATTTATCCAGTGATTTGGTCTCCACTGCCCTCTGTGGCAGGGAATTCCACAACTTCACAGCTTTCTGGGTGAAAATGTTTTTTTCACACCTCAGCCTTAAATGGCCTCAACTTTATTCTAAGGCTGTGGTCCCTGGTTCTGGATTTGCCCAACATTGGTTACATTTTTCCTGAATCCAGCTTGTCCAGTCATTTTACAATGTTGTATGTTTCTATGAAGTCCCCCTCATCCTTCTAAGCACCAGTGAATGCAAACCTAGTCTTTTCCATCTTTCCTCATGTGACAGTCCCGCCATTCCAGGGATCAATATCGTGAACCGACGCTGCACTGCCTCGATCACAAGGATGTTTCCTTAAATTAGGAAACCGAAACTGCACACAATACTCCAGGTGTGGTCTTACCAGAACCCTATACAACTGCAGAAAAACCTCTTTACTCCAATACTAAAATCCTCTTATTATGAACTGAAATTCTCTTATTACTCCTTTTCCACATGTAATATCACAAATTCCCACTCAACGCACCTCATTTCCTCTGGGCTCATCCTCTGGCATCTCTTCAATACTTTTTTTATCAAAAGGTCTGGCAGTTTCATCTCTCGCCTTTGTCCAAACATCTGCCTATCGCCGACCACCCCCACCTCCACCCCCCTCCCGCGGCTGCGTTCACCTGCTACCTGGCATGCCTTCTCTTGTAACTCCTTTCATCCGGCTCTATTTCCCGTACAATCAGTCTGAAGAATGACGCTGACCGGAAATGTCGTCTTTCAATTTTCTCCGGGGATGCTGCCTGACCCGCGGAGTTACTCCTGCAGCTTGTCTTCTTTTCAGCTATGAATCTCTTTGTTTTCTCTTTCCCTTGCAGTGAACCTGCTGACGATTCTGATCCTGACCAGGGGGCAGTGTGGTCTCTCCAAATGCGTCACTCGCTACCTGGTGGGAATGTCAATTGCGGATTTTCTGGTCATCATCAACGATATCTTATTGAGAACAGTTTCTATGATGTATTTTCCACATTCATTCCTCAACTTCACGCCTGTCTGCTCCACTACCCTCGTCCTAGCGGTTGCAGCCACGCTAATCTCTGTCTGGTTCACGGTCGCGTTTACATTCGATCGATTCTTGGCCATTTGCTATCCGAATGTTAAAGCAAAGTATTGCACCGAGAGAACGGCAACAGTTATTATGGGGATTGTGAGCGTATTTAGCTGTTTAGTAAGTGTGCCCTGGTATTTTACAATGGTCGCAGAATACAATATAGACAATATACCCAGGGGCTGCATCTTCGAACAGGTTTTCTTAAACTTAACTTCATGGGCTGCATTTGAGCTGCTGACAATCAGCTTAACGATGTTCGTCCCGTTCTTTTTGTTTCTGGTGCTCAATACACTGACCGCCAGCCACGTTTTAATGTCCGGTCGAGTCCGCAGAGGGTTCCGCGGCCGTAATACTGGAGAGAATGACCCGGAGATGACGAACCGAAGGAAATCCGTTGTTCTTCTCTTTTGTATATCCGGCAGTTATATATTGTTGTGGAGCACACAAGTAATACATGTATTGTCCGTGCGAGTCTTTGCGACTCCGTACGTCAAGGGCAGTGACTTCGAATCAGTTGGGTTCATGCTTCAAGCTTTGAGTACCTGTACAAACACGGCAATATATGTCCTGACACAAAGCAAATTCAGAGAGCAGATCAAGAGCGCCGCGAGCCCAAGTCACCCAATATTTCTAATTGTGAAGTTCGTGAAAAATTGGAATACTTAGAATCATAGATCATAGAAAATAGGTGTAGGAGTAGGCCATTCGGCCCTTCGAGCCTGCACCGCCATTCAATATGATCATGGCTGATCATCCAACTCAGTATCCTGAACCTGCCTTCTCTCAATACCACCTGATTACCTTAGCCACAAGGGCCACATCTAGCTCCCTCTTAAATATAGCCTATGAACTGGCCTCAACTACCTTCTGTGGCAGAGAATTCCACAGATTCACCACTCTCTGTGTGAAAAAAGATCTTCTCATCTCGGTCTAAAAATACTTCCCCCTTATCCTTAAACTGTGACCCCTTGTGCTGGACTTCCCCAACATCGGGAACAATCTTCCTGCATCTAGCCTGTCCGACCCCTTAAGAATTTTGTGAGCATCTATAAGATCCCTCCTCAATCTCATAAATTCCAGCGAATACAAGCCCAGTCTATCCAATCTTTCTTCATATGGAAGTCCTGCCATCCCAGGAATCAGTCTGGTGAACCTTCTCTGTGCTCCCTCTATGGCAAGAATGTCTTTCCTCAGATTTGGAGACCAAAACTGTACGCAATATTACAGGTGTGGCCTCACCAAGACCCTGTACAACTGCAGTAGAACCTCCCTGATTTTGAATTCAAATCCTTTTGCTATGAATGCCAACATACCATTCGCTTTCTTCACATCCTGCGGCACCTGCATGCCTACTTTCAATGACTGGTGTACCATGACACCCAGGTCTCGATGTATCTACCCTTTTCCTAATCGGCCACCATTCAGATAATAATCTACCCTCCTGTTTTTGCCGCCAAAGTGGATAACCTCACATTTATCAACATTATCCTGCATTTGCCATGCATTTGCCCACTCACCCAACCTATCCAAGTCACCTTGCAGCCTCCTAGCATCCTCCTCACAGCTAACACTGCCCCCCAATTTCGTGTCATCCGCAAACATGGAGATGTTGCATTCAATTCCCTCTTCCAGATCACAAATATATATTGTAAATACCTGGGGTCCCAGATCTGAGCCTTGCGGTACCCCACTAGTCACTGCCTGCCATTCTGAAAATGACCCGTTTATTCCTACTCTTTGCTTCCTGTCTGTCAGCCAGTATTCTATCCACATCAATACTAAACCACCAATACTGTGTGTTTTAAGTTTGTATGCTAATCTCGTATGTGGGACTTTGTCGAAAGCCTTCTGAATGTCCAGATATAATACACAGAAACATAGAAACATAGAAAGTAGGTGCAGGAGTAGGCCATTCGGCCCTTCAAGCCGCACCGCCATTCAATATGATCATGGCTGATCATCCAACTTGGTAGCCCCGTACCAGAGACCCACCACTCTCTGTGTGAAAAAAGTCCTTCTCATCTCGGTCCTAAAGGATTTCCCCCTTACCCTTAAGGTATGACCCCTTGTCCTGGACCTCCTCAACATCGGGAACAATCTTTGCTACCTGTCTGTCAGCCAGTACATTCACAGGTTCTCCCTTATCCACTCTACTAGTTACATCCTCAAAAAAGTCTATAAGATTCGCCAGACATGATTTACCTTTCATAAAGCGATGCTGACTTTGTCCAATGATTTCACCGCTTTCCAAGTGTGCTGCTATCCCATCTAATTAACTAACTCTAGCATTTCCCCCACTACCGATGTTAGACTAATGGGTCTGTAATTCCCTGTTTTCTCTCTCTCTCCCTTTTCAAAAAGTGGGGTTACATTAGCTACCCTCCAATCTTCAGGAACTACTCCAGAATCTAAAGAGTTTTGAAAAATTATCATTAATGCATCCACTATTTCTGGGGCTACTTCCTTAAGTACTCTGGATGCAGCCTATCTTGCCCTGGGGATTTATCGGCCAATAATCCATTCAATTTACCTAACACCACTTCCCGGCTACTCTGGATTTTACACAGTTCCTCCATCTCATTTGATCCCCGGTCCCCTGCTATTTCCGGCAGATTATTTATGTCTTCTAGGGTCTGATGGTCTGCATCCTAGAGTACTTAAGGAAGTGGCTCTAGAAATCGTGGACGCATTGGTGATCATTTTCCAATGTTCCATATATGCAGGATGAGTTTCTGTGGATTGGAGCGTAGCTAATGTAATCACACTTTTATGAAAGGCTTGTAAAGAGGTAACAGGGAATTATACGGACAATAGATAAGAGACAATAAACAATAGGTACAGGAGTAGACCATTCGGCCATTCGAGCCAGCACCGCCATTCAATGTGACCATGGCTGATCATCCCCAATCAGTCTCTCGTTCCGGCCTTCTCCCCATACCCCCTGACTCTGCTGTTTTACGAGCCCTATCTTGCCCTTTGAGGCAGATAGTTCCACAGACTCATAACTCCCTGTGTGAAAAAGTGTTTCCTCATATCCGTTCGAAATGGTTTGCCCCTTATTCTTAAACCGTGATCCCTGGATGGGACTCCCACAACATCGGGAACCTGTTTCCTACCTCTAGCGTGTCTAAACCTTTAATAATCTAATATGTTTCAATAAGATCCCGTCTAATCCTTTATAATTCCACAGTATAAAATCCGCGCCGCTCCATTCTTTCAGCATATGACAGCCCCGCCTTCCCGTGTATTAACCTTGTAAACTGACGCCACACTCCCTCAATAGCAAGAACGACCTTCCTCAAATTAGGGAATCGAAGCTGCATACAAGACACCAGGTGTGGTGTCACAATTCCATGTGCAACTGCAGAAGCCCCCAATGTCAACGAGGAATCGGAGCCGGGAATGGCGGTCCCAGACATAGACGCGATGCTTCTGGTCGACCGCGATAGACTCGACTGGCGATCGGCCGAAGCATTTCCCTGGTGCGAGCAGGGAGAACGGCATCGGCGGCCCGCCGCAACGTAGCTTTGGTAGAAACACCACAGGCGCGTATTCGAATCCGCAGCGGTCGGTTGGGGCGCGGCGTTTTCGGTAGCTGGTGGACCGGACCGTCGAGGCCGTCGTAGAGCTGTAGACACACGGCTGATGGAAGCATCTTTCTGTTGTTTGGCGAGCCACTGCTCGCCCTCTCGCTCGGCGAGTTGCAGAGTGTCGATGAAGTCGCTGCCGGCGAGCAGCAGGCGGATGTCATCGGGCATCTGCTCGCGGAACGCCTGCTCCAAGAGCACACAAGTCTGGTGCTCATCCATCAGCGAAAGCATTTCGCTCATCAGCGCCGACATCTTGCGGTCAGCGAGGCCGTTCTTGTGCAGGATCCTGCCGGCTCGATCGCGGCGGCTAAGCACGAAAATACGAGGCAGCCGTGGCTTGAGACCCCCCTACTTGTCAGAAGGTGGAGGTTGAAATACCTCACATGTATCCACATTAAACGGCATCTGCCATGCATCTGCTCATTCACCCAATCTGTCCAAGTCATCCCGCATCCTCATAGCATCCTCCTCACAGTTCACAATGCCACCCAGCTTTGTGTCATTTGCAAATTTGCTAATGTTACTTTTAATTCCTTCATCCAAGCCTTTAATAGATTTTGTAAATAGCATTGAGCCTTGCGGTAGCCCACTAGTCACTACCTACCATTCTGAAAGGGACTCGTTAATTCCTACCCTTTGTTTCCAGTCTGTAAACGAATTTTATATCCATGTCAGCACACTACCACCAATGTCATGTGCTTTAATTTTGCCCACTATTATTCTATGTGGGACCTTACCAAATGCTTATGACAATTACATTCTCTTGCCTCGACTCCCTGGAAACAGAATGGAAGGGTACGGAACAAAACGGGTAAATCGTATTTGGCGTAAAGGGCATCACTGTGGACATGGACATGGGGGCCTATGAGGGCCCGTGTATGAAGTGGACGTTTCTATATTTATTTGAATCTAACATCGAGGGCCTCTTCCGAGATGTGCGAGGAAATTGCGAGGCATCCAAAGCTTTAAAACTGGTGTTCATAAGGAAGGGAGCGATGATGTTGAGAGCCATTTATTGAAATGAGGTCCCGGGCCGCAAGGGATTGATGGCGAGGCAGTGGGACACGCTACCGGGCACAATTCCCTTCATCGGAAACTCTGTGAAAACCGGGCAATGACGTCACTGATCTTAATTGTCTACAAACTAACGATTACAACTCCATTTACAGGTACAGTATTTACAGTTACAGGTACAATTATATCAAATGCATGCGGATCTTTACATTGAAATCAAAAGAGATTAAAGGTAGTTGAAGTTATGGAGGCACTACAAGTAAATCATACTTATTGTTAAATCACAATTATTGTGTGTACGATGGAACTGCAGATGCTAGATTACACCGAAGGGTGACACAAAATGCTGGAATAACTCAGCGGGCCCGGAAACATCTCTGAAGAGAAGGATTTGGCGATGTTTTGAATCGAGACCGTTCTTCAGACTGGGATCCAGAGAAGTGGGCAACTAGAGGTTTTGAAAAGGTACGGGAAAAACCAGAAGATATTCTGATGGCTATGAGCCCACCATGGTCCATTGTTGGCTGACGAATAGGAGAAAACGAAAGGATAAGAACAGTCAAACTAGCAAACCGACGGGGGTGGGGGAGGGACGGGGAGAGAGAGAGAATGCAAGGGTTACCTGAAATAACAGACATCAATTATCATACTTACTGTGTTCTTATGAATTAATTCAGGCAGGCAGGCAGTGAAGAAAACGAATTCCATGGTGGCCTTTATAACACGAGGAAAGATCGAGGAAGAGAGCTAGATAGGGCCCTTAAAATAGCGGAGTCAGGGGATATGGGGAGAAGGCAGGAACGGGGTACTGATTGGGGATGATTAGCCATGATCACATTGATTGGCGGTGCTGGCCCGAAGGGCCGACTGGCCTACTCCTGCAGCTATTGTCTATTGTCTATTGTCTATTTTCTAATCCCGTTTCGGCAGTGGTATTGATTACTTTAAATTAGGTATGTTACAAAACTTACCTTGAGCAGCGCTGCAGTTCTGCCGCTCCCCCTGTGCGCGACTTTGGCGCCTTTCAGAGGGGGGCGGGCTTAAAGTGCCGTTTATCCACAGACTGGGCAAATCGATTCATGTCGGGCGATTTCGTTGCGGAAGAAAAATCGCTCCGATATTTCATGAATGAAGGTATGTTTAAATGACTCTAAATTATTTATTAACTAGAGTAATTTAAAAATCACCTTCAAAAGCCGTGAGATCCGACAACTGGAAGGATTTTGCGTAGGGGAGAAAAACAGGTAAATAGTTTATTTTTATATTAAAAGTTGATTTTTCGGGAGGATTTAATAACATTTTTATGTTGCCAAATGGGGTCCAAAAAAATATATGAACAAACCGTATTTTTCCTCCCGACTTCACCGCTAACCGCAACGTTCCAATACACCGCATTCCACTAAAACCCACTCGCTAGTCGATTTAAATGGCCATTAATTTACAGGAATCAAACACTAAATTCCTTCCATTTGGCCCAGAAATTCATGAAAATGAGATTTAAAAATTATGTTATATTGTGGATTATTGTGTGAATGTTACTTGGACACTTAGGCAATTAAAAAAAAAGTTTATATTTTCTTTAGAAATAGATAGATGTTTAGATCTAATAATTGAATATTGTAATTAGCTACAATTAGATAACTAACTAATTATATGCTTTAATTTCAGGTCATCCAAATAAGATTGTTTCATATTTATTTCAGAATGCTTCAATCTATAATCACTGAAAATTTCATTGAGTTCTATTAATTTTTAAGAAAGTTATGGGCTTTTAACTGATCCAGATCACAGCTTTTGAGTTAAGTCAATTGAAAGGCAAAGGGGAACAAGATGCTAATTTCCGAGTATGAAAATGGCTATAACTTTCTTAATGCTGAAGATATGAAAGTGAATTAGCTGTCAAGTTAAACTTTATTTTATGCTTTATCTGATGGGATAAATTGCAGACTTGATTTTTAAAATCTCAAAGTTTTGTAACATTGCTATTTAAATCATCCTTCATAGACGTATGATTTATTCCAACGCTTTTGCTCGCGAGACAGCCGTCAGAGCCGCTCAATCAATGTTCAACATTAACCTCCGGTGTTCTTTAACTGTCTTTCTGCCTGCATTTGACTCGTTGAATTTCCAGCAGGTACCCCGGTTTCCACTCAAATACCATAGATATGCGGTCGGAAAATAAATTGTCCATGGTGGCTACAAAGTGCGGCTTGACTTGGAATGTTTGTCTCTGGTTCATCAGAAATTGAGGGCAGAGGTGGGTGCCTAGAATGCGGTGGTGGAAGCAGATACGATAGTGGCATTTAAGAATATTTCAAATATGCACTGCACAAAAAGGAAATTGGGGATCAGAGATCACAGGTGGGCAAGTAGATTAGATTAAAGATCACAGACACAAAATGTTGGAGTAACTCAGCGGGACAGGCAGCATCTCCGGGGAGAATGAATGGGTGACGTTTCGGGTTGACACACTTCTTCAGAGTACATTACACTAAGTTGCCATTATGTTGGACACTGATGTTGTGAGCCGAATGGCCTGTTTCAGAGCTCCTGTACTGTATGTATTATGTTACTTCGAAATATTGAATAAACTGATCAATGCAGCAAAAACATATTTGGTGCTGTTATTGTTTATAAATCAAGATGTGCAAAATACGACATGGATTTCCCGTTAAATTGAGACCGAAGAAAACCTTCTCCCCGTCAGGGAACCCCGGTCTCGCGCGTGACAGGCGGGGATACAAACCACTATACTAACTAGGAACCGCGGTATGTAATGCATTGTAAAGCAGCATAATGTATGTGGGTGGAAGAGGAGGGGGGGGGGGGGGATGGGTGCGAGTACAGGAGGAAAGTGGGGGGGGGGGGGGGGGAAGTGTTGTTTATGGGTTGGTTACAAAAGATGGGAGAATTTCATGTTAACAACCTTAGAGTTTCTTTGACCAAAAAACCTGCAACTTTCAGACGTTCACTTCTCACGGTTTGACTTGTGTGCTGTCGTCTTCTTCCGCGATCCGGTCACTTATTCAAGTACATGGTCGTGTTGAATTATTTCATAATGAGGAGCTTTTATTTTTTAAACGCATGTAACCGGAACTGCGAGTCGTAGTTTGCCGTCACAACCAGCAGCGGGACTCTGGTCGAGTCACATAGTCAAACTGCACTTGAGGCGGTTCCGTTCCCCACTCGCCGGTAGAATAGTGTGGCCTGCCTTCTGTCTGGTTTACACTGAGTGCCGAAGATAGACACAAAAAGCTGGAGTAACTCAGCGGGCCAGGCACCTTCACTGTAGAGAAGGAATGGGTGACTCAATGGGTAAGTCAAAAGTATTTTCTCGACCGGAAGCGTCACATATTCCTTCTCTCCAGAGATACTGCTTGTCCCACTAAGTTACCACATCTTTTTGTGTCTATCTTCGGTTTAATCCAGCATCTGCAGTTCCTTCTTACATCAAATGCCGTCAGCTACCTGTCTATGTCCCCTGGAGTCTCTGTCCCCACTCTCCCTTCACTCCGACATGATCGTCCTCCAGAACAATAACCCTTCATCACACTATTTCCATGTCGACCAGATATTGCCCATCTACGCGCATCCCATTTCCCAACACATGTTCCTTAGACTACTACCCTTCAGTGGTTAACAGAGATATCTCCCTTGTTCTACTCATTCTCCGCTCCCCCACTCTCTGCTACTAAACATGAACGTGTTTATAACTGTATCAACGTTCCAATGAAGAACACAGGAGCTGAACCATTGGCTCCACCATTTCATGTTCTACGCCTTGGGGTGCTGTTATGAGGAGAAAGCTGGAGAATAGGGTTAGGAGGGAGAGATAGATCAGCCGTGATTGAATGGCGGAGTAGGCTTGATGGGCGGAATGGCCTAATTCTACTCCTATCACTTATGACCAGAACACAGTTTCATGCAGCAGGGAATATTATGAATTAATTGGTCAACGGCCGAGCACAACTGGGACCATCGTGTCATAAAACCTCATAAAATTATGCCTTTTGTTGAAATAGGAATTTCCCCGGATGAAACGAAATATGTGTTGTGCACGCGTGTGAACGAACGGTATTTTCTCAAAACTATCCATTGATAGAATAGCAGAGGATGGTTTCGATCCATCGACCTCTGGGTTATGGGCCCAGCACGCTTCCGCTGCGCCACTCTGCTCTGACAGAAACATTCTTAGCGTGTAAGTGCTCCCTTTTGCTAATTTCAATGTTTGTATCTCTTACCTCACACCGTTTGCAGCATCTGCTTTCTTTTCTCGCGAATCCACTTCTGTCTTCCAAATTTTCCTCCATCATTCTTCATTTATGTTTTTACTCTATGCCCCATCCGATGGTTATTACTGTGCTGTCTGTCCCGGTCGGTTACACCGTTGCAGAGGTTTTCGCAATTAACGTCCATTAAATTATCTAAATGATCCTATTCCAGCAGCCCTGTTGCTGATATATTATGCTTATTTTGCTCTGTGTCTCTCCCACATTAATTCGGGCCGACCTTCCTATCACACTTCAATTTAAAAGCAGAGGACACCGACTGAGCTGCGTCCGAAGATTCACTCACACCGGACGGTTTATTTTTTCCGATCCCCAGATCCCATTAATTTCCCAACCCGGTCAATGCGATTAACTGAATATCAGATCCCTTCAGTGTTGAAGGACCAGCAGATCATGTTGACTCGTTGTGGAACTTATCCGGTGGCTTCACAAGTTCACTTCCAGAGCAGCACATCCGTCTACCGGGTTTCACATTTGGCGACCCAACGGCTGCTGTAAGCGCCGGAGTAACAAGGCGGAAGCAGGTAGCGACAATGTGCAGCAGCGGAGTACCTCAGGGCCCGGGGAATCTGCCGGCTAAAGAGTGGCGTCGATCCGCAAGACTGTTCTCCCGGCTGAGACTCGTCCGTTGCACCCCCGGAGATAGACACAACATTAATTGAATTGAATTCAATACATTTTATCAGCCAAATATGTATACATACAAATAAATCGCCTTGTTGCTTTGTTCGCAAATAACAATACGATATGCAGTAGTCAATTCATTTTTAGAGCTAGAGTAACTCAGCAGTTACTATCTCTGCATCTCTGGAGAGAAGGAATTGGTGACATTTCGGGTCGAGTGTCTTGTTCAGATTGATGCCAGTGGAGAGGGAGATATGCAGAAAATATGGAATAAATCAGCGAGACGTGCAGCATTTCTGGAGAGAATGAATGGGTGACGGATACAGCAGATGAAGTTGGAGGAGGTGCAAATGAAGCTCTGCCTCAGCTGAAAAAGACTGTCGGGGTCCTTGGACGGAGTCGAGGTGGGGGTGGGGGATTGGGACAGGTGTTGCATCTCCTGCAGATGCTGGGGCAAGTATCAGGGAAGGGGGCGAAGGTTGGTGGGAAACGTGGAGTTGAACAGTAAGTTGCGGTGAGAATGCCCTCTGTAGAAAGGGGTGGAGACGGGACCAGGGTCGTGCAGGGAACGGCCTGTGCGAAAAGCGGAAAGGGGGTGGAGATGGTTATTTTCAGAGCAAGTCGGTAGAGAGGAGGGGGGTGACCCATAATCGGATAAGTGAGATTTCCTTATTCAAGGTACATTGGTTTCCCTCTTCTCTCATGGAAGAGAGCCTCACACCTTAGTGTCGTGTAGTTCTGCTCTTGCTTTCTGTTCGCTCAGTCGCAACAAGGACAGTTCCCCTGATCCTCACTTTTCACCCCACCAGCCTGGCTTGCAACACATTATCCTCCGTCATTTCCGTCACTTCTTGAGGAATCCCGCCACTAATCACATTGCCTCATCTCCACCACTTTCCGCCTTCCCCAGGGACTGATCCTTCCAAAATTCACTCATCTCTTCCCACCCATCTCAAGGTAGATGGGAGGAACCGGGCGGTCTTAACTTCACCGTCCACGTGGTCGGATGCGGGAGGTGCCCCTCAGGGGAACTATGGCTGAAGAGGGCAGGTGTGGAGAGGAATTCCGGATTACGGGACAATCAGTATGGAGGTGAGGGCTGCAATGGGCCTGGGTTACCAGCTGCTGCTGCGACTGCAAAATGGTGCCAAAATGGTACGTCCAGCATATGGACTCAGTGGGTTGTTCTGTGTATACAGTACTAACTAGTGTGATTATGCATATGTACCGGGATACTCTTGCTGAGCTGTATGAAATAATCAATTGAACCATCCCCTTCCTATATACATCCCCCAGCAACGGTAGTAGATGCAACGCGGGTCTTTATTCCCCCTCTCTTGTCACCATTAGGTTGTGGGCCTAGCATCAAAAATGGGTCCAGAAAACTATTTTTGTGACCCACGTCACGGAACTGCATGATATTTAGATTAAATATAATTGAGAAGGATGTCATATCTCGTCAGTGTCAAAAGTTGCACATTAACTAATTAAACTAATTAGAAAATCAGATCAGGAAAGAAAGCGCTATCTAGTGGCCAATGCCCATATTACACCATGGGCAGCCTATTTCCGTGTTGTAGTCCATTTAAATTATATATTATTATACCTATATATATATATATATATGAATTGTAAATATGACTGGAATCGTATATAATTAAGTATAATTAAATTATATAAAAATAATATGATTAATATAATTGTGAGGGTTTTTTTAATGACACTGTCGCAGAGGACCTGCTCATGAACACGCCTAACTAATGGGTGAGGGCAGTTCTTGTGGGTTACTCCGTTCACTGAACCTCGCTGACTGCCAGTGTGCAGAATGGGGGTCACGGCCATAGTGGGACTCGGGCAGTTTCAGGCTGGGGGACAGTCATGCAAGGCATCTTCCTGTCGCTTTAGTACGACATTTAATGAAACTGCAACAGAGATCCCAGGTTCTCAGGGCTCGTGAACCTGCCTAATTAAAGGGTCACGAAAGATTCTCTGGGTCCTCCTGTTTACTGACTGCCACAGTGGGGAGAGTGGGGGTAACGGCCACAGTGGGGCTCGGGAAGTGCCAGGCTGGTGACAGACCTGTAGGAGACCTGCCTTATTTATTATGTAAATGTCACATCCTGACCAAGAATCGAATGCTCTGATGTTTGCTCGATGAGTATTCATTTTAAGTTACAATTAGCCTATATTTATGTTAGAGACCCCCCCCCCCCCCCCCCCCCCCCCCCCCCCCCATGGTGCCTTTGCAAATGAAGGCTATTACCTTTAACCGAAAATAATTCTAAACGTGTTACATTGTTTGAGTATCTGTAGTTTGTGTGTGTGGCTCTGTATACCTGTCAAACGTGGATGTGTGGATGTTTGAATGTAAGTGTGTATGTATATGTGGATGGATGTATGTGTGCATGTATGTGTGTGTATGCATGAAAGTGTGTGTACGGATGAATGTGTGTGTGTGGATGTGAATATGTATGTATGTATGTATGTGTGGATGGGTGTGTGGACTGTCGCTCTGTCATTCACCAGCACGCCATTATCAAAAGTAATTAACTCATTGTTTAAATCATTTGACCAAATAAACAGTGAAACTATCGACATTAAAATAAAACTTTATATAATAATTTCTTTCCCCAAATTTATTTGTTTATATTACATGTGATCTTTATCTGAATATTCTTCATCAGATTCCATGTATTTTGATAAGTTTTGATATGTCAATTGATAAGTCAGGTCAACTTCAAGTGGAGAGTCAGGCAAAGGCTACATAAAAGAAACATCTCATAGTCATTAAGTCTGCCAGTGTATAGACTTGCAGTAATCAAGGGTATGAGGATACGAATGTGCGGATGATTTTTTCATCCGCGTATTCTAACTGGCATATCCCTTATTATTAAATTGTGGCCCATGGTTCTGGACTCCCCCAACATTGGAATCATGTTTCCTGCTTCTAGCATGTCCGATTTCTGAATAATTTTATGTGTTGCAACAAGACACCACCTCATCATTCTAAATTGGTGAGTACACAAGCCCAGCCGCTCCATTCTATCAACAAATGACAGTTCAGCCGCCCCGGGAATTAACTTCGTGAACCTACACTGCACTCCCTCCATAGCAAGAATATCCTTCCTCCAATTTGGAGACCAAAGCTGCACACAGTACTCCAGGTGTGGTGTCAGTAGGGCCATTTACAACTGCAGAACGATAGCGTTGCTCGTATACTCAACTCCTCTTGATATGAAGGCCATTAGCTTTCTTCGCTGCCTGCTGTACCTGCATGCTTATTGTTAGTGGGTGACGAACAAGCATCCCCAGATCGGATTATACTTATCCCTTGTGCAACCTGTCCCCATTCGCGTTACTGGCTTATTTTCTGAGCTACTTGCAATGCTGGGCTCGAGTATAGAAGTCGGGTGGTCGTGTAACAGTTACATAAAACGTCGGTGAAGAATAATGTTCAGTTGTGGGCTCCAAGGTATGGGACAGATGTTGTCAAGCTGGACAGAGTGAATGGAAAGTCTACGAGGATGGTGTCATGACTTGAGGGCCTCAGCTCCAGTAAGTGGTTGAACAGGCTAGGAGGGTATTAAAATATTTTTGGTCTTTATTAAAGCGCCAGAGAAGCACATTCAATCCTGACTACGGATGTTGTTTGTTTGTGTGTGCGTGCGTGTGAGAGAGTGTCTATCATGTGCGTGCATGTGCGCTCGCGCCGGGTACGTGCGCGAGTGTGTGTGTGTGTGTGTGTGTGTGTGTGTGTGTGTGTGTGTGTGTGTGTGTGTGTGTGTGTGTGTGTGTGTGTGTGTGAGTCTGTGTGTGTGTGTGTGTGTGTGTGTGTGTGTGTGTGTGTGTGTGTGTGTGTGTGTGTGTGTGTGTGTGTGTGTGTGTGTGTGTGTTTACTCATCCTCCCAATGACCATGTTGGTTTCATAGAAACATAGAAAATAGACGCAGGAGGAGGCCTTTTGGGCCTTCGAGCCAGCACCGCTATTCATTGTGATCACGGCCGATCATCGTCATCAGTAACCAGTGAGTGCCTTTTCCACACATCCCTTCATTCCGCTAGCCCCTAGATCTATATACAACGCTCTTTTTAAATTCATCCAGAGAATCGGTCTCCACTGGCTTCTGTGCAGAGAATTCCACAATTCACAACTCTCTGGGTGAAAACGTCTTTTGTCATCTCAGTTTTAAATCGAAACATAGAAACATAGAAAATAGGTGCAGGAGTAGGCCATTTTGCCATTCGAACCGGTCAATAACCCGTGCATGCCTTCTCCCTGTATCCCTTGATCCCTTATCCCTAGAGCTCTACCTAACTCTCTCTTAAATCCATCCAGTGATTTGGCCTCTACTGTGGCGGGGAATTCCATAAATTCACAACTCTCCGGGTGAAAAACTTTTTTCTCACCTCAGTCTTCAATCCCCTTTATTCTAAGACTGTATAGCTCCTGGTTCTGGACTCGCCCAATGTGGGGAACATTTTTCCTGCATCTAGCTTCCCCAGTCCTTTTTATAATTTTATATGTTTCTATAACATTCCCCCCCCATCCTTCTGAACTCCAGTGAACACAAGCCTAGTCTTTTCAATCTTTCCTCATATGACAGTCCCACCATCCCAGGGATCAATCTCGTGAACGTACGCTGCACTGCCTCAATCACAGGATGTCCTTCCTCAAATTAGGAGACCAAAACAGGACACAATAGTCCAGATGTGGTCTCACCAGTGTCCTGCACAACTGCAGAAGAACCTCCTTCCTCCTATACTGAAATCCTCTTGTTATGAAGGCAAAATTCCATTAGCTTTTTTGACTGCCTGTTGTACCAGTAAGACAACTTTCAGTGACCGTGTACAAGAACGCCCAGGTCTAGCTGCACCCCACCTTACCAAACCTAATCCCATTGAAATAATAATCTGCCCCCTTGTTTATGCCGCTAAAGTGGATAACCACACATTTATCTATATTATACTGCATCTGCAACGCATCTGCCCACTCACTCAAACTGTCCAGGTCACCCTGCAACCTCATAACATCCTTTTCACAGTTCACACTGCCACCCAGCTTTGTGTCATCCGCAGACGTGCTAGTGTTGCTCATAATTCCCTCTTGCAAATCATTGATATATATGGCAGACAGTTGCGGCGCCAACACTCTGCCTTGCGGCACTGCACTCGCCACTGCCTACCGTTCAGAAAAGGATCCGTTCACTCCCACTCGTTGCTTCTGGTCTGCAAAACAATTTTCTATCCATGTCAACACCCAACCTCCAGTACCATGTGCTGTAATTGTAGTCAACAGTCTCCCGTGCGGGACCTTATCTAATGCTTTCTGAAAGTCTAGATACACTACATCCATTGGCAACCCTTCATCAATTTTACTTATCGCAAGAAAAATGGCCTCCCCTTTATTCTTAGACTCTGCCCCCTGGTTCTGGACTCCCCCAATATTGGGAAAATATTTCCTGCATCTAGCTTGTCCAATCATTTTATAATGTTCATAGGTTTCTATAAGAGTCCCTGTCGTCCTTCTAAATGCCAGTGAATACAAGCCCATTTTTTCGAACCTTTCCCCATATGACAATCCGCCATTCTGTACATTAGCCTCATGAACCTCCGCTGCACTCCCTCAATAGCAAGAATCTTCTTCCTCAAATTAGGAGACCAAAACCGTACACAATACTCTGTCCTTCTGCAGTTGGACCTGCCCAACTGCAGAAGGACATCTTTACTCCTATACGCAAATCCTCTCGCTAAGAATGGCATCATGCCATTCGCTTTCTTCACTGTGTGCTGCAGCTGCATGCTTCCTTTCAGTGACCGGTGTACCAGGACAGCCATGTATGTTTTTCCTAATCTGACACAATTGAGATAATATATGCCTCCTTGTTCTTGCCGCAAAAGTGGATAACCTCACATGTATCTGCATTATTATACTGCATCTGCAATGCATCTGTCCATTCACTTAACCTGTCACCCAGCAACCTCTCTCCGCATTTCAAACTGCCACCCAGCTATCTGTCATCTGAAAATGTGCCTGTGTTACTTTTAATACCATCATCCAAATCATTTTTATATGCTGTAATTTATTGCGGTCCTAACACTGAGCCTTGCAGCACTACACTCGCCACTGCCCAGTAACCAATTCTCTACCCATGTCAATATCATACACCCAACTCCATGTCCACTAAATTTGCCCACTAATCACCTGTGTTGGAACTTCTTAAAGGCTTTGTGAAAGTCCAGATACATTGCATCCACTGGCACTCCGTCATCCATTTAATTTGCCACGTCCTCCAAAAATTCCAGAACATTAGCCAAGCAGGATTTCTCCTTCATAAATCTATGCTGACTCCAGCATCTTCCCCACGACCTATGTCAGGCTAACTGGTCTATAATTCCCCCATTTTATCTCGCGCTCCTTTGTAGAAAAGTGGGATAACATTAGCTACCCTCCAATACACAGCAACTGATCATGAAACTATAGAACATTGGAAAAAGATCACCAATGCGTCCACAGTTTCTAGCGCCATCTCCTTGAGTACCCTGGGATGCAAACCATCATGCCCTGTGGATTTATCTGCTTTCAGTCCCATCAGTCTACCTAATACTATTTCTCACCTAATGAAAAATTATTTTTGCTCCTCTGTGTCACTAGATCCTATGTCCTCTGGTGCATCTGGGAGATTACGTATACCTTATTTAATGATGACAGAACCAAAGTACCCGTTCAACTCCTCTGCCATTTCCTTGGTCCCTAAATCAATTTCACCTGCGTCTGCCTTCAAGGAACCTTTTTCTCTTAATATGCCGAACACACACACACGCACACACACACACAAACGAACGCACACGCAATCACACACACACACACAACGCACACAACACACACACACACGCGCGCGCGCGCGCACACACGCACGCACACATATGTGCATATGTGTGTGTGCGTGTGTGCGCACACATATGTATATATATATATGTTTATTTGTGAGTACGTGTTTGCTGCACACACTGAAATTGTATTATCGTTCTCTCGTTTATTATATTCTTTATGGTTCACTATGTTTACATATTATGCTGGGCTGCTGCAAGTAAGTTTTTCATTGTTCTAACTGGGACGTCTGACAATAAAACGCTATTGACTATTGACTTTAGACACTAAATGTCAACATCGTCTTTCATTCACGGCAGTATTTATAGATGTCCCTGGCCAGTGCGGGATACCGACCAGATATTCCAATATTAACTCCTCAGTGCTCTCCATGAGTCCTCCTCTCAGATATAAAGAAACATAGAAGACAGGTGCAGGAATAAACCATTCGACCCTCCAAGCAAGCACCTCCAACCAATTTGATGATGCTTGGTCATCCAAAATCAGTACCCCGTTCCTGCTTTCTCCATTTACATCGTCAGCCTTCAGAGCTATATCTAACTCTCTCTATATTATACCATGCGAATTGGCCTCCACTGCCTTCTGTGGCAGATAATTCCACAGATGCACATTTTTCTGATTGAAAATGCTTTTCCTCTCCTCAGTCCTAAAATGCTTAATAGTTAATCTTAATCTGTGACCCTTGGATCTGGAATCACCTGCATCGGTAACATATTCATGCAGCTAGCCTGTCCAATCCCTTAAGTATTTTAGATATGTCTATAAGATCCCCTCCCATACTTATAAATTCTAGTGAACGAAAGCCCAGTCGATCTATTCTTTCATCATACGTCAGTCGCGCCATCCCCGAGATTTAGCCAAGTGAACCTACGCTACACTCCCTCAATAGCAAGAATGTCGTTCCTCAAATTAGGAGATCAACACGGCAATAGTCAACAATAGTCGACGTGTGGTCACACCAGGGCCCTAAACAACTGCAGTAGATACCCCTTGCTCATATACTAAATCAACTCGCTGTGAAGGTCAACATCCCCCTTGCTTCAAAGGCAGGAACTGGATACTGATTGTGCACGATCAGCCATGATCACATGGAATGGCGGTGCTGGCTCGAAGGGCAGAATGGCCTACTCCTGCTCCTATTGTTTATTGTCTATTGCCACTTCTGCTGAACCTGCATGCTGACTTTGAGTGACCGATAAACAAGGGCACCAAGTCTCCGATCACATCCGCCTTTCCTTATTGGATACCATTCAAATAATAAACTGACTTCACTATGGATAATTTGCTTTTTTCCAGAAGTAACCATTGAAACTTTTACACAATGTTCTCTCTCTGTAATTTTAAAATGGCATTCTGTTGTTTGACATGTTATTGTAAATCGCTGATCCCAATAGATGTATTATCCTGGGAGCTTTTGACGTACCTTGTTTTTTTTCTTAAACTGTAACTAATGTCAATGATCAGGAGACTGGCGTCGCTCGGGACATCTGTCCTCTATATTAAGAGAAGTGTGGACATCTCGGCACTAGTTTGGCACTGGGCTGCTGTGATACAGCAGGCGTGGAATCGTCACGTTTGCAAAAATGGAAGTTGGATATTGGAGCAAATAATGGCCATTTACTATCCCGTTCTGGCAGCGATTGGTATTCCCGGTGAGTCGACATTCACGTCTACACATGGTCTTTATTTTGTTGAATCTAATGATGCCGGGCGATGCTGTTAACCCAAGAATCTGCAGGTTCTGCAACCTTGAACAAAGCACAAGGTCCTGGAGGAACTCGGCGGCTCAGGCAGTATCTGGAGAGGAAATGGAGATCGAGATGAGAAACGTCGCTAGTGAGAACTCAGTGGGTGGCAATGTGATCTTATTTCAAGTAAAACCTGCATTCCGCATCTTTCCATTCATCCTCCACGCACGTCGTACCGTCTTAAAAGTCGTCTTGTTGAGTCATTGTCTGAACTCGTTCTCACCTAAAAAACAACTAACAATGAGTTGTTTGCTTTACCGTCGTTACCTTTTTGCGAGTACCTCTTTAGTTTGTTATTTTTCTCTGTATATCAACGTCTATGTGTCTCGTTTCCCTTTCCCCCGACCCTCAATCTGGAGAAATGGCTGGAACAAAACCGTCACCAGTTCCTTTGCTGCAGAGATGCTGTCTGTTAAGCTGAGTTACTCCAGTTGCATCTATCTTCGGCTTAAAACAGTATTTCCAGTTCCTTCCCACACAGAGTTCCTCCGTCACTGCAGTTGAGACACTGATTGTTTTGCTGCACTCTCTCTTCACACTGTGAAGCGGTATTTTCTCAATCCTAACGTTGCATTCGAGTTATCGCCGTGGCATAATGTAAACTATGATCTCAGGCAAAGGTTTTTGTTGCAATTGTGAATGTGTGAACGAATGCTGGTGCCAGGGCGGCAGTGACTTTTCGATTTCATGCGGTGCGTTCAGGCAGTGTGAGGAGAGCAGAGTTGCACGGTGCCGATATAGTCTGTGGAGTCACCACTACATTAAGAGAGGAATTGAGGTCATTGATTCCCCACCTGCCTGAACACTGACTCGAAATTAACGTTCTGTACAAGGACGTTCCTTCCGTTTCAGGAAATTTAGATCAGACCTTAAAACTGACCTTCTGAACATGGTTATGTGTGCGCTTTCAGCCACATGCTAGCCTTTCATCTCTTTTCGGGTGTTTATATATGAGCACAGTGGAAACGCTACGCAGTCGGGAAATACATTCCACTGGTTATTTGGCTGTTGGAGCTCTCCTTCAAGAAAAGTAGTTTTTTGTTTTGTTCATAGACACATAAATCTGGAGTAGCTCAGCGGGGCAGGCCGCATCTTTGGAGTGAAGGTGTGGGCGATGTTTCGTGTCGAGACCGTTCTTCAGACTAAAACTCACGGGAAACTGAAACGAGAGATGAAGGCGATGTGTTGGAGCGATAAAGAACAGTTACTGAAAAATATGCAAAAAGGTAACGACGATAAAAGAAACATGCCTTTGTTATCTGTTGGTTGGGTGAAAGCGAGAGGCTGGTACAACTATGGTGGGGAAGGGATGGAGAGAGACGGATGCCGCGATAATGAAGTTAGATAAATCAATATTCATGCCACTGCGATATGAGCTTCCCCAATATAAATATGAGATGCTTGTCGTCCAATTTGCGTTTGGCCTCATTCTGACAATGGAGGGCAGAATTACCTTTTGTGGGAATGTGAAGGAGAAGGAATTAAAGTGTAAGCAACTGGGAGGTCAGGTCAGTCTAGGCGGATCTACATAATTTCCTGTGTTCTGTTTGGCACTGTTATCTTCGTCAAGGTGCTTCTATTTAAGACATGATATTCACTATTAAGCAAACTCCATAATGCTGTCGAGCGAGAGTACATCACCAGTGAACATAATCCATTCACATAGTTGTGCATATCAGCTTGCTGCCTGACAATCATATGTTGCTCCAACCATTCCATGGGTTATGATTGGAGTGTAAATGAATCGGTGTAAAGTGGATAATTCATTTTCCAACGGTAATATCACCATCCGGCAAGAATCACACTGCACCTTTACTCTGTCTTTCACCACTGTGTATCACTGTAGATTATCCTCACCTTCATTAAATGGCGAGATGCATTCGTTTGATTCACGTTTATAATAACCTTGCCGTTCCCCGGCAGTGATATGTTCGATTATCTCCTTATCTTCCCACTGCCCCAGCATTCAGAGATCGAGCAGAATTAGTCAATGAAAATCATACTGCACTTGCCTCCCATGCATTCACGAATTCTGCCAACCACCAAACTAGCACTAAACGCCACAACCGCCGACCAACCCACTTATATCAGTCATTCGTCAAACCCAGTGGATGCAGTAAATTCTTGCCTAGTACGGGTGTCAGGAATTATGGGGAGCAGGCAGGAGAATGGGATTAGGGAGAGATAGATCTGCCATGATTGAATGGCACAGTGGCCTAATTCTGCTCCTGTCACTTAGGAACTTAGGAACTTATAAACATACTTTCGGCAGGCACACTGCACATTCCACCTTCTCAAGGCATCGTTTCTACTGCAGCTTCAACATGCCAACTTGCAATGTCACCCGGCTTGCCAGCAGCACACTGCGCCTTCACTCTGCCTTGTCCCCATTGCATCTTTACCCTGCCTAGTCCTCATTTCGCCTTCACTCTGCCCAATCCCTACCGTGCATTCACGCGGAGCTCTCTTCATCACAGCTTCACCCTGCGCAATCGGCAATGCACCTGCACCTTGCCCTGATCCCTTCGTCCGTCCTCCTTGGCTAAATCCCGCTGCACATAAACCCTGCCCAGTCCGCGCTGCACCTTGACATTATCTAGACGAACTTCGCCTCACAGTCCATAACTGAAGCTGCAGATACATCACTTCCAGTTCTCATCCCAACTACACACTACCCGAATCCATTTTTATGCGCACTGACACGGTCCATTTTCCCCTACCTTCTGTTACTCGTCATGAATCCCTCATGCCCCTCAACCCCATCAAAAA